>BJBW01019690.1:0-16834 GCA_004320125.1 Scolopax mira | reverse complement strand
CCTCCCTCTGTTACTGGGCTCTGCAGAGCCTGGTACCACCCGTCTAATTCCCATTCACACTCCCTTATCGACCTTAGTCTATTCCCTTCCTCCTTCAGTTCAGCTGCCATGTTGAGCAGGTCATTGATCTGGTCACACTTAACGCAGGTGTTGTCTCTATTGTCCCTCATTACCAAACTCCAACACTCACTACAGCCAGTTGCCTGGGTGCCTGCATGTTTGTGGGGGGCCTCTGTTTGGGTACCCACAGGTTTTTTTATTGCCTTTGACCGAGTCCCAATCATGATTCTATCGGGTCTATTCACTCAAGTGAACTGGTTTGTGTTTTCTTGGGTTTCCTTTGTTGTTGGGGTCTTTTGTTTGGGTTTTGTTGGTCTTTTTTTTCTCCCCCTCTTACACTCCCCTGTCACTCACCTCCTTGACACAAGCTAATAGACAGACATTCTACTTCAGAACTTCAACATAAATTTAATTGTAAATCATCAGGAGTAACCCAATTATTTTACTTGAAAAGAGAGCTGAAATAAGAATGTTATGTGACCCTGCTAGTGTTGCACACTAACTAGTTAAACAAACTGTTGGGAGTTGAATTAATAGACTCCAGGCTGCTTAGTCCCATGGCAACAATCAGCCTTAAATATCTTTTTAACCTTTCATTAGAGATACAGGAGAAGGGAAAATAGTTAAAGAGTTGAAGATGTTAGGTATGAAGTAGGGCTTTCATTTTAACAATATCCCTTAATCTTTTTTTCCTTTAGCTATTGAGAGAGCTTTCTCTAAGGAAAACCCAGGTTTGGAGACTTTTAGGTGGTGCAAAGAAAATATATTTGGGAGAAAAGAGCAATTAGTAGATATTATAGAGCTGATGTTACTGCTGCTGCTATTGTTCCAGTTGAAATCAAATTCTGCTTCCCAGGGGAGAAAAAAAAAATAAGGAAAAAAACCCCCAAAACAACAACCAAGACTCACAAGAGAAGAAGAGATTATCAAAGAAAAGATGCATCCTCTGTCTTTTGTGGGACAGGTTTTTCCCGGCAAAAAGAGTAGAGAAAACAGAGTAGAGAAACTGAGTAGAGAAACAGAGATAGCCTGTGATCTGATCAGCTTCTCTAGCTCTGCTGTGGTGGTACTAAAGGCTTTGCTTTTAGCTTCATTTCCAGTAGCAAACACAGTAGTGCTGCAAAAGAGATAGTGAAGTCTGGCTTGGCTGATACTGTTATTTTTGCTCTAATAGAAGAAGAAAAGAGAAAAGGAGAATAGAAAATTTACATCTACTTGTGTAGATCTGTGAGCACTAAAAATTTATGAAGCCTTATTTTCTATGGATATGTGTCCAGTGGCTGATTGGTCTTTCAGTCCAAGCAGGTTACAGTGGAAACTCTTGCATGTTTAAGACCCTTATCTTACAATGACTGCCTCATGTCCAGTAGCATGAGCTTACAATAAAGCCCTACACCCCATATGGGGCTTTTATAGGGGACACTGATAAAGGTTCTCTCTCTCTCCCTTTCTCCCAGTTGCTTATCCTCAAGAATTTTGAGGATCCAGTTTTATTTGAGCTTTCTTCTGTTCTGTCAAATTTGATCAAGACAGACCTACAGGCTTAGAAGTTGTGTGGGGGGTGAAGGAAATGAGAAAGCCAGAGGGATCAAACAAGCCTTGTTTCTATAGTAAATGAGGCTCAGAAGATGGAGGAAGCAAGAGGAGACATATGGCAAGTGGTGATAGCAGGAACCAGAGCTCTCCTTCTAACGGTGGCTTCAGGTTTTAGTCATGTATTGGAAACGGAGATATAATTTCTCGGAATCAGCCAAGATGCTTTTCAGGATCACATGAAGTTGCAAGAGTAGCAGCGATCCAGGAAATAATATTTGCTGTTATGGTAAACAGAGTGCTTCATCATTAGATCTTTCTATCCTTTGTCACAATACCCAATCATCTTTCCTTTATTTTTTTATTAATATTATTTTAAAAGATGATCAAATGTTGATGGTTGACATAGTTTTGTGGGACCATTTTTTTCTGTTTAATACACTGAATGTTGATAAATATCTGTTTACCTTTTCATCCAGTTGTATTTAATGGTAAATAGCATTTATTATTCTTAGACCATAAACCTCCACATAACACATTTAAAGAGTTGTGACCAAATAACAATATGTGGTGTTAAGGGAATGGCCAGGGTGTGTGTGTCTGCAGTTCTAGTGGAAGAAACCTAATAATATTGTGACATTATGTAAATGGGGTTTACTACTTGCTGTTTACTACTAATAATCTGTTTTATAATGTGTTCTTAATTATCTTCATTAAAAAGAGCTCAGAAAAATCTTGTTTACATCAGCAATGTGCTTATTGCCAAAAAAGCAGTGTTTTCCACACATTCTCATGAGAAAATAGGTTTCAGATACACAGCTAAATTATTTGGATCACACTCTGGAAGCAGACAGAAAGAGATAAATGGTGTAAAGAACATAAGAATTTTTAGTCCTGCTAGTACACAGAAAACAGGCAACTCTGTACATGCTGATGTGCGCGATGTGGCTAGACAGGGGCTGATTTAGTCACAGCCTCCTGTTGAAGCAATATCAATTATCTGACGGAGCCATGGGGTTGGATTTCTTCCTCCCAGCACTGGCAGGAGCCCCTCTTGGGGGTGCTTGGCCCCCCAATGCCTCCCCTAGACCCCACCACATTTCTTGGGGGTGGAATTTGCCTGATTTGTAGTTTTTGACTCCTCTACATCCAGCCCCGGTGTTGGGTTAGACCATGGGGCATGTGGAGATGGTCCTGTGGTAGAAGAATGAAACTGTGATGGCAGATCATAGAATCATAAAATAGAATCATAGAATCATAGAATGGTTTGGATTGGGAGGGACCTTAAAGACCATCTACTTCCAACCCCCCTCCTGTGGGCAGGGACACCTCCCACTAGAGCAGGTTGCTCAAAGCCCCATCCAACCTGGCCTTGAACACCTCCAGGGATGGGGCAGCCACGAATTCCCTGGGCAACCTGGGCCAGGCTCTCACCACCCTCACTGTAAAGAATTTCTTTCTGGTATCTAATCTAAATCTCCCCTCTTCCAATTTAAAACCATCGCCCCTTCTGCTATTGCTACACTTCCTCATAAACAGTCCCTCCCCAGCTCTCCTGTAGCTCCCTTCAGATATTGATAGGCTGCTATAAGGTCTCCCCGGAGCCTTCTCTTCTCCAGGCTGAACAACCCTAGCTCTCTCAGCTAGTCTTCATAGGGGAGATGCTCCATCCCTCTGATCATCCTCGTGAATGCCATACATCTTTCCCCATGTGCTTGGGAGACGATCAGCTAGAGAGGTGCATTTCATGACCCGCCAGGCAATATTGTCAGCGGTGACGAGAAAACCAGTGCGGGGTCCTTCAATCAAGTGCGTGAGACCCTTGTGCCGGCAACCCTGCCACTGAATCTGGATGATTGATTGAATGCAACTCGTTTGCCTCTGCCTGCCTCGTTACTTCAGGTTTTGAATGATTCATTATCAGAGTGAAGTGAAAAGAAAATAGAGCATAAAGGTATCTTTATCTGCAAGCCCTGCTCTCAGACTGCAGCTGTGGAGAGACCCGGCTCCATGCTCCAGCTGCACGCAGCAAGCAAGGATGCTGCTGTGGGGAGGTGCTGGAAATTGAAGGCACTTGTAAACCTCATGCTATGGTGAACCAAAGCTAACCCTGTCCTCATCGGCCGCATTCAATTCATGGGCTGCAGGACAGTGAGAGGGAGGGAGAGACTGTCTTTTGCCAAGTGGCAAGGAGTGAATTAACACAGTGGGGAAAATTTTCCTGCTTTTAAGTAATTGTAAAACATAATGGCAGCTACCTGCCTGTTTTCTTGAGGGGTTTGTACTGAACAAGGGAAAGAGCTGCTAACAGGATCCCAAGGTTGAGGAGAGATTTGACAGGAAGGATCAGAAGAATTAAATATGCACCATGTAGTGAGGGAAGACAATAATGAATGGATATATCTGCCTGGCCTGGCACTGTGCCACTTGGTGCCAGCCACTTGAATGAATTTTTTAGGGAACAGAAGAAAAATAGCTGAATTACCACAACTCTCCATCCAGAAACACAGCCTTTTTTGTCAAAAATGTCAGTTAGTTTACAGAAGGCCTTCCTTCCAGTCCCATGGTACACTGTCAGGATGACCCAATAGTCGTTCAAATCAGTGGAAATCCTTCCTTTGAGCAAGATGTTAAATCCAACTGTTTGAGGAGGAAGGGATATGATAGAGCTCTTTATGTTTTGGAGGCTGTAAATGCAAAGGTGAGAGAAGGGAGGTTATTTCATATAGTACAAAAAGATCTACTTAAGCACAAAGTTACACTAAAATAGAAGATTTTAAATGTGCCATAAGAGTGTCAGATGGCTCAGATAATAATATCACATAAAATAAAGTAATTGTATTGTATAAAGTTTGTCAGTTTATTTGCAAAACATCTAGTCATAAAGCTGATAATTTTCTGTTAAATTAAAGTTGGAAAATTTGTCTCTGAGCAAGAAATAAAGGGCTTGGTACTTTTTATTTAGGTTTCTTTGTTGATTGGATTTTTTTAAGTCATTAACTGAAAGACAGAGGGCCAGACATTTACTTGCTCAAAGCCAGTCCCTTTCATCTGGAAAAGTTAAGTCAGCCTCAGACACCTGCTTTTAAAAAACATTTGTTTGGTTGGAGAGTGTAGGAAGGCAGGATAAGTATTGTGACTCAGCATGGCTAAACCAGGCAGAATGAGGCAGCAGAAGATGTGTTGCCTTGACTATGCCCAAAGGCTTGGACAAGATGGGGCTGATGTCAGGGGGCTCTTGCTGAGGCTGGGAAAAACTCGAAGCAGAAAACTCTTTTGTTGCAGAAAAGCAAAGGCTAGGAAAAATGAAGTGATTGACTCAGTGTTATAGAATATAAAAGTCATCCACAGCCCTTAGCAGCAGGCAGACATTAACATTAAGCACCTTGGCCTGTAATGCCAAAATGTTTCTCAAATCTAGGGTGGAAAGTGTGTATTTGGGAACGCGAAACAATCGTTCTTTTCAGCATGTGACTGTGAAATGTCCTTGAGAAGGGGGATGCCTCAACAAAACTTTAACTGTATTAGAAGTGTGCAATTTCAGCTGCCTGGTAATTGCCACTAGAAACTCTTATTTTCATGATAAGTGACAAAATGGTTCCAATTCTCTATACTCAGCAGCAAGTCTTGAACACTTTCCATCACAGGTCATCAGTTTGGTGGTCTGTATTTAGAGACCTGGCAAATAGGCACTCATATTTTATTTACTCTCTGGATCAGGACATATGTAATTGTGAAAACTTATAATAAATCCTTTTTTTTTCCTTGTCCTTGTTAAATGAGTTTAAAACCCCAACCCTTCAATCAGTGAGTAAGGAAGATGAAGTAGTAAAGCAGACAACACACTTGTAGCCAAATATATTAGGAATTTCAGAGCTCTCTCTCTATAGGCTATATGTCCCAAATCAGATTTGATGAATCAAGTGATATTAGATGAGGAGATGTACAGGGCTCAGTAGACTTAAATATTGCAAGGAACTATTACTTTCATATCCGTCTCGATGTACCATTGTACACTGAATATTAAATGGTGATGGATCAGCCTCCCTACGCTTGTTAAATTTTTGAAAGACAATAGGTCAGTAACTTAATAAGATAAAAAGAAGTCTAAATTTCTAGTCAACTGGAACTGCATGAAGGATAATGTTTAGCTATTCATTTATTGACAGATTACTTTTGTCTAGAAAAATTTGCTTCCCCTCCATGGGAATAAAACAGCCACAGCTGGATATACCAGAATGGTGTAGGAGCATAGTTAAGACCTTCGAGACTTGCATGTAATTTTCTATATTTTATTGAAATTGTTCCAGCTAGAAATTAAAGCAGGATTAGAGGATGGTCTCCACCTATAACAGGTTCAGACAATACAGTCAGGGAGCCTGCAGTAGACCTTTAATCCCTTCTGCTCCAAACCCACAGCCCAGCTCTGCATGGAGTTACCGTGCAAATCTTGTTGGTACTGAAACTCCTTTTGCTCAGGGAGAGTTGCTTGTGGTGCGTACTGGTTCCTGCAGTGGCATAGATGATGTGTAAAGAAACACTGTGTGTGTGACATGCTGTACTAAAAGGACACACCACAGGGAAATTCTTCAGATAAGATGTGAAGATGCAGCTTGAGCACACACAGAGTTTATATCGTACAAAGTCAGGAGTTTAGCACGCTCCAGTAAGGCTTTAGAGCAGTAGGGAATGCATCTTTGTGTTCTTACCTTTTTTTGTGTCTAGTACTTCATTAAAATAGCATACATGACATAAATCTGTCTTGCTTTCTGTCAGCCTGTCACCTCCACCACTGCGCGGGGCTGAAAGCAGTGGTGATGGCTTCGATCTGGTCTCAGGGAAACAAAGCCTGCCTTGCAAAGAGCACACAGAGCACAACGTGTTCATGACTCTGTATTTCTCCTGCCTTCAGTTCCTCTCTGCTCTAGTCCTGGTAATCTCCTGAAGAGTTGTGGGGATTGCATGTGCCAGTGCAGGAAGAGCTGGGTCAGCCAGGCTGAGCCCCTGCAAACTGCTTCATGTTCTCCTTCTGTGGAAAGGCTTCGATGTTCCTTTCCAGCCACAGGCTCTTCTCCCAGGTTTCCAAGTCAAACGCAAAACTTGCTTGAAGTGCGATGAACTTGATAATTTTGAGGATATTCATGCCATCTGAGGTTTGTAATCATAGAATCATAGAATGGTTTGGGTTGGAAGGGACCTTAAAGATCATTGAGTTCCAGCCCCTCTGCAATGAGCAGGGACACTTCCCACCAGACCAGACTGCTCAAAGCCCCATCCAACCTGGCCACAGCTTCTCTAGGCAACCCGGGCCAGCGTCTCACTCACCCTCACAGCAAAGAATTTCTTCCTGACACTTCATCTCAATCTCTCCTCTTTCAGTGTCAAACCCTTTTCCCTCATCCTATGATTCCCCTCCCTGATCGAGAGTCCCTCCCTATCTCTGGACAGATGTAGCTACACTGAACTATAGATACTCTACGGGTATCTATAGTTCTTAGTAGACAATTTTATCTTCTAAATGTAGGCACTCTAAATTTCAACTTGGATAACTGTAGTGCACCAATGTAGAAGCCACTAACACTGTACAAACTGCCTATGTCTTCACAGCCTGTTCAGTCTTTATTTTGTCTGGAGTCTGACAGCTCCAATCCCGTTGCCTTCTGTGGCAATTTTAAAATAACGGTACTTACCCCTGTTAAACCAAGGATTATTCCTGATGCATTTTTTTTTCCTCCCAGCCTTCCCTGAAGTGTAAAAGTGGCTGCTAAAGAATCTACTCAAAAAAAGAAAGATAAAAATACTTTTATCAACTTAGTCTATAACCTGACTTAAAAGCCTGGTTTGAATTCCACAGACAGAATATTTATCCCTCATAATTATGACCATTTTTCATTATTATCACAACCAAGATCCATTTAACTGAAAATATTCTCTTCAGTAATTTATTTTTCTGCCACTCACCAGTGCATATACTTTGTCATACACTTATTTTTGTGTGTCCAGGCTATGGAATGACAAGCAGAGATCAGCCAAATGTGAAGTAGGTGTCTGTGTAAATATGTGAATTGCTCAGTCTTGGAAATAAACCCCCTATAAACCCAGCTAAAAGAGGGAAATGTTTGTGTGGTGTTCAATACAACCAAGCCATAGGGCTGAAAGGACTTGTCAAAGGACTTGCATTACACTCCTGAGGAAGGGAATGCTGCCCAGTTGGTCATGCACCCTTGGCTCTGAAAATCAGGCCCTAGAAATGTACAAATGTATACGTATGATGAACCTATTTAAAGGGAAACTAATTAGAAATATAGACAATCCACCTTTCTTCAAATGAAATTATTGTAGTCTCGGATCCATAAATCTGGCATTTATACATATTTATATGCTATTGCTTAGTGAATACCTGATTCAGGAAGACAGCTGCCAAGTGAATAAATTTGTTGTTAATCAAATGGTACTATAAAGACAGATCATCAGGCCTATTAGAATATATTCATTCAGCAGATAAATCTGGGCGCTGCAGCCTGTTAGTGCAGTGTGTAATGCAAATCAAATTGTTCTTTAGAGCTAAACCTCGAGCTTTGCCAGAATAAAAAAGACTTTGCAGGAGGCAGATGAGATGAAATCCTATATTTTCACTGAGGGTGTGAGAGCCTTTAGCGTTATGTCTTCTATTGAAACTAAATTTCACCCTAATTGAGTCCTAATGACTGAGGAATGCTTAAGTCTGTGTGCTGAAGATTTTACTGTGGTATATAATTGCCTCTCTCTTTTGTTAGTGTATCTAATTCAGCAGTATAAATTACCAGCTTAATTTTTTTCTTATTGTGTGGTGTACTAATACTATTATTTTGTACTAGCAAGAATTACCAACTGGCAGTTACATTTATAGATCTTTTCATCCAGGGAAAATCTAATAACAACATTGGTCTAAATATTACATTAAAGGGCTGAAAAGATAGCCAAAGGTAACTGTGAAATGGCCACGGTGTTTACAGGGATCCATCAACACACTGCGGTGACTTTCATGAGCTTTGAAATGTTGGTACATTTCTGAATTCAGATCTGAAGGGCTGTTTGCAGGATCGTATTTCATGCTGAACCATGAAAAATACATTTGTGTTTCAGACATTAACAAAGGGCAAATACGGGGCTTCTAAAGCAGTCGATGTGAACTGCCCACTCTTCTCCAGCAGGCACCAATTCTGCCAGCGTAGTTTAGATTCGTAAGTTCTCCTGGTGAAGAACCTGTCTGTCTTCGCTTCAGTTCTTTGCCAAATCTGGGGGATATTTTGATGAGAAACACTGCATCTGCACATAACTGAAGTGTTCAGGGCAGTTTTATATTCAGCACAACCCTTTTTACCCTAATCCTGTACAACACATGTACAACTCCTGGTTACCTTGCACAAAATCTGAAATTGGGCAGATTTTTTTCACCCCCAGACTAATTTTGCTCTTACTCTCCCACCTACTTTTCCTCCTCAGCCTACTTTTCACCTGATGAGAATTTGATGATGGTCGTAAATATAACAGTCCTGCTTTAGGTTGTGTTCAGTTGATAATATTCCTATCAGGTTTATTCATATATGTGAAGAAAAAAATGACATGAGGAAGAAGTCCACAAAGAAGGGAAAAGCTTTTCAGAGGTTCAGGTTTGTGAACCTGACTGCCCAGGTTGCGGATGGGAAGAACAGGTATTTCTCTATATTATTTTGCTTTCTTTGGCTGCAAAGGACTCTTTAGGAAGGTGGAGGTCCTCAAGAAAAGCAGGAGTAGGCTGGCCTACAGTTTCATCCCAGACCACTGCCAAGGGAGCTGGGCTGGTTCAAGGGAGAGCCAAGAGCCAACCATATCCAGGGAAAGATCATAGTCCTTTGCTTATCTCCAGGGGCAAGGTGAAGGAAAGCATCAGGACTGCCCCTCATTTGCTTGTCTGCTCCTGGCACAGAAGAGCAGTTTCCCGCTTTATCTGCTGTCCAGGGTTGACTGTGAAAATCTAATCTAGTTCCTTAATTGCATTTATCATGTACTTCGAGCATCTCACATGAAGCTTACCCATTAATTTGTCTCTGATGGCTTGTATTAAGAAACTTTTGGAGTTGCTTCAGAATATGTTTTTCAAGCCAGACATTCTGTGTAATTTCTCTTTAAATACAAATTAAATCTACTCCATGCATTCCCACAGAACTGCAGTGGCAAGTGCTCGGAATGCAGGTCAATCTGCCTTTTTGTGCTGTGAATGTTCCCTTCACCATTGATGATCCAGTGGGCAAACAATTGCAGTCAGCACTTTAGAGCTCAGGACAAATAAGCCAATTAATGCAATAGAGAAAATTAAGACTCAGTGTCTTAAGACACTTAAGACTTTTTCTTCCATTGACCCTTGGCATTCTTATACATGTATACAGATGTGTACAGATGTATATGTGCACACATGCACACACACTACAGTGCTTCTTGAGTGCTTGGGGATCATCCTCATGGTTCCCCAGTTTTCGTAGGGATTTGTTGTTCTAATCTCAAGCAAACTCTATGTCTAAAATCAAGTGGCTTTTCAGTATGATAAATGGGCTAGATAAAAGCTTTAGATCTTCTCTTTTTTCCCTAGTACAGAATATATTATTCTTTTCTCTAGCTTTCGTTGAGACAGAGTCTTGATGGTCTTTATTCCAGAATTTGTACAGAAGCTTTTCTTCACTGTGGGACATTTCAACTGAGATTCATTTTGCACTCATCAGCATTTCTCAGGTTTGCATGGCATAACTGAAATGTTGCTGAGAAAGAGAAATATTTTGACAGAGTCCTGGATGTTTTACAAACACTGGAGTTCACCCTCATATCTCAGTTGTGTCAAAAGGTCATTTTTTGTATTTTTTTTTTAATTTTTGAAGTTGACAAAACAACCCAACTGAGCAGCACTATTTTGTTTGAGAATACAGAGGCTCAGCATAAGAAATTTGGAAACCTATATTCAGAAGCATCTAAGGTGTATAACCTTGGAAAAAACAAGGCTTCTTCTGAAAGCAGTGAGTGACAATGGGAACAGAGCATGAGTGAGAAATATTTTTTTTTCTCTTTTTTGGAGGTTGCATATCAAGAGGGAGAAACTGGCAAGAAATACTTATAAAATTCAGAACAGACAGAAGAGAAAAGATTAAGCAGTGATTATAAGCACGCTGTCTGAAGAATCAGGTCGTGCATATGCTTCCTGTTTGTTCTGTTCCTTTGTGTCATCCCAAGCTAAACGGCAGGAAATCTGTGAAAAGACTTGTCTGCCATCTCACGCAAAGGGTTTCAATACCAACTGGAGCTTCTGAATACTGTTGTAATACAAGTTCAACCCTCCTTTTCTATGTACCAGAGTTAATATGCATATAGATTAGTGTTCTGTTTTTTCACTAAAGTACATACAATTTGAGTGGTTTAATGCTTGCAGTTCAATTTTCGGTTTCATTTTGGCGCAGGCAGCCCTTATCAGTGGTCCCATTGTGCTGAATCGTTAGAACTGGTAGATGAGACGGGCACAGATTTTTAATAGTTCTTGCGGGACTGGCCTCTTTCGTTTAGCTGAGGTCCTCATTCCCTGTCAATCCCACCTGAAGGCCACAGTGTATGTTTTCTCTTGCTGTCTCCCACGGAGAAGAAAGATGTGTGGAAAGACTTATTAAACTGCATCAATAGCAAGTTTGAGAAAATTATTGAATCCACAATGATGATAATCATAGCCTTAGCAAGCTGACTGAAATTAATGCACCATCTGAACAGTTCTGTCTGCTCTGCCTTGATGTTCCTCATTTAAAATGAATCTCTCTAGACCTGAAGGCTGTTTAGAAACAGCTGATGGTGCCCATAATGAAGATTCCAATCTTCAAGTCTCCAAACTGAAATTAGACATATGTCCTAACACGTTGACATTAATTTGAGCTGTTATAGCTATAATGAGTTTATTTTTCTAGCATTTTTAATAGAATTTCAGGGGAGACAAGCTTCGGTCTGTGAGTCAAGTTAGGGAAAGACTGTGAGCAGCTGCAATTTCAAAGGTTAATTTGAAAACACTTTTCTTGACAGAACTTTTCTGAATTGCAAGGTTGCTTGAAAACATGGTATTGTAATAGCTGATACTATGACTGGAAAAGCAGTCTGGATGTTGCACTGGGAATACACTAGCCTTTAATTTCCAGGTATCAATATTCGACTCCAGCTTGACTCCAAGTAACACGCAATAATAAATAAAAGCAATAAAGTAAAAGTAATTTTCATTCTACTTCCTGTATACAATGTCGATGTATAGGCCAAAAAGCACAAGTTCAAATTGCAGCTTTCTACTAAAAAGACTTTTTAGTAATGACTCGAATAAACTGACTGGGCATGATAACCCCACACAGGGTGGGTTCAGTGCCTGCTTTATGTGTTTTTTGTCTTGCCTCCCACAAGGCCAATGGCTGAGTTGGCGGCGATGGTGGAGGGCTGCCAAGGGGATGGAGGAAGGGCAGTGGCCATGCCGTGGGCAACTTGGAAATGCTTATCTGTCACAAGCCACTTCAGCTTTTCCAGGCAATATGGTCAAGACACTGGTTGTTTATGGGAAAACTGCAAATGAGAAGCAAAATTGGTTGTGTGCATGGCTGAGTTAAAATTCTGTGTTTGAAACCAGGTGAATTCATGGCATTTTCTGGACTGCTATGCTCTGGCAGATAATTGGTCACTTAGACATAGTGTTTTAGTAATTTACTGTGTAGAATCAGAAGAGTAAAAAAAGACCTGCTTCTATCCTGATAGTTTCCTTCGAGCAAAATGCAGCTGGTTCCTCCAAAAAACCCTTACCTGCCCCAGGGACTGTGATGGTGATGGAGAGCCTGTCTGCTCTCCAAGAAAGTCCCAAGATGAGCCAAAGTCGAGCCCAAATGATTTTTTTGGTTTATTAGATACTATTTAAGTAAGTCCCACCCTCTCTCTAGGGAGATTCTGGGGAAGGATGACCATCACCATTAGAAATAACTCAATTTAGGAGAATGAGATATAGCAAGTAGCTCTTGGTTTTGAAGGGTAAAATGTCACCGATGGCAGATTTTTAACCCAGTGCCATTCAGCAGATATTTGATACCTTTATTTCCTTCTGCTGACTTTATGCAGTGGAACAGGAAGTGCTTTGCAGAGGTTAAACAATATTCTCTCCACAAATTAAAATCAATAACTTATTTTTAGGGCTGCCAATGCCCCCACAACAAAACCATCCTGCCAGGTGGCTGTAAAAGTCCTGAATCAAATGCCATGTATCTCCAGCCCATCTACGCAGTTGGCTGCCTGTGACCACAGACACAACACAATCTATCCAGTAATTGTATCACCTGATAATTGTTTCATAAACAAATATGATTCCTGAACCAAGTAGTGGTGATGATTGTTCTCAGATCTATATGCTGCCTTGTTGTTTCCCACATACATCATTGTTAAACCTATTATTGCTCACCAGGATTTTTCAGGAATCCATTTCTTTTCATGAAAGGGGGCTGGCCAGACACTGCACTGAGTTTTAACCTCCTGTAGATGCTCAAAAGAGCAAATCACACAGCAGCATTGGGAGCATGACAGAAGATCGAAGCTCAATAATTGTTTTTTTCATATTCTTTTCAACAAACTCCTTCCTACCATGGCATCAGTGGTATTTTGAGAAGATGGATGGTAAAGTTGAGCATAAGTGCAGTCCTGCACTGCTGGTACGCTGTGCCATTATGCTCCTCTGAAGACTAAAAGGCCTCCAAGATGGTATGACATTAGCAAGATCATAGACCTGACAGGAGCTTTTCCCAATGGGAGAACGCCCAAAAGTACTCTCTCCTTCCAGTAGCTGCCTTTCCTCTCCTCACTGAGAGGAAAGACACCCTGAGAATTTCATTTGTTAAATTGAAAACATCATTTTTCATCTGGTACCCAGCACTCGGAATGGGTATTTCAAAACTCATCATAAATGTGACTAAGTTGCCCAGAGCAATTTAGGGATCATGTAACTATGTACTGACACACAGCTGTTTTGAAATCAACAGTGCCTGAAAACACTGGATAGCGATTCCAGAAAGACCATAATATCCCTGAGTCTGACTTCTTGCTGAATATAGGCCTAGACCTCATTAAGTGACTGGAAGTAAAGAAGGTCCTCTCTATCCATCTCTATTTGGGGAGCTTCTGGTGGTAGGACATGAATAGCCAGGGTACAATATAGGCAAGACAACCGGGCTGATGCCGCTTAGTTTTAGACCACATTCAGGTGGCTAGACTCCTAGTTAAATCCCTAGGTTCAATTCTTTTGTATATCCTTCCAGTCACCATTCCTCTTCCTTGAGATCTTTTGGCTCAGAGTGACCTTTGTTGGGTCACTGGATCCTCTTCGAGTCTCCACTGCAAGTCTCAGTGTGTAGCACTTTCACATGGAGCTCTAGTAGCTGAAGACAAGTCATTACAGGAAAATTGTTTTGAACAGTTTTCTCTCAGAGCTGTGAAACAAACATGTTGGAAAGATGAGCTGTGTTTTTAGAGAAATTGTTTAAAATAAGACTCAAATTTTTAGGTGATGCTTCTGGTGGGCTCGATGAGTTTTTTATTCTTAGAACTGCATCAAGTATGTATTTCTTAAAGACCCAGGGTTCAGGTATGTGGCCTGAAGAGCTACTAAGTGCTTGAATGTACAGATCTTGGCAGGGGTGGGATAAAAAAGGCCCAGATTTTAGACTCTTTCTGTCTCTTCAGGCTGGGACCACTGTATCCAGCTGTTTCTGAGGTGGATATTCGGGCTCTTGTGCCTTAGGGTTTTATCTTTCATTCTCTATGCCTATGATATATGTGGTCTTTTGGTTTACATATCTTGCCTGAGACTGGTAAAACAGAGAGTAACTTTCCCATCCTGCTTTCTTCACAGCCTTTTCAGAGGCCCTACAGCTTTCTGCCCTTTTCATCCCCCTGTATTAGTACTCTGGGTAGCTCAGCACCTGCTTCGTTAGCAGTGGCTCACAGCAGAGCAACAGAGAAACCTCCCTACTCCTGCTGAGAAGATCGAGTGAACGGGAATGGGAGGAGAGATGAAAATAGATGCAACACAAATTATCATTTTGCAAAATGGCTTTTTACCAGAGCACTGCTGTGAATACATAGTGACACTGTACAGATGATTCTTGGTCCGTTAAATAACAGTTTTCCCTATATTTATTGCTCTTGAGTTGTGCCTGGCAGTTTTATTGCACTCAGACTGGCACATTATGAAAAGAAAAGCAAATAGGTCTGTGGAATCATGGCCACAGTATTCCTGTTTAAGGGGAAAACAACTCTCTGGTTTTACCACATGTTTGAAAAGAGAAGACAGTTCTCCTTCAGTGTTTTATGGCGGTTCCCCCTCCCACCTCCCCCTTCTACCTTAAACAGTCTGGATTTGTTTTGCTTGTATAATTAGGCAATAGCAGATGATCGGATTTGAATCAACAGCATTATGTCATTGCAAAAGCTGCCTCAATTGATGGACAAGAGAGGCAACAGTCTGTTTATTTGCAAAAGCTATAAAATGGCCTGCCTGTGCCACGCACAGAAAAGTACATTAGCTTCAGCTTTTTTATAATTCTTTGAGAGTAGGTCTACTGCTAAGACACTTGAACTCTATTATGATGTCAAGCTTCTGTTATTTGCTATTACCCGTGGAACGAAAGCATAAGAAATGCCATATATGGTCTGATGAAAGAGAATTTGCTCTTTGAAAATAACTGTGCCCATAGCCCTTAGAGCACCATCAAACCAACACAAATTAAAAGAACCATTATCAAGTTAGTACAGTATTTATTTAGGCTAAACCATCTCTTTGCTAAGTAATTGCAATGATGGTGCACAGCAGCAGCACTGAAAATGTGTTTTACTGACTGATTTCCTTCCTCACATATCCAGCAAGAAAAGATACAGCTATCTTCTTCTATCAGCCAAGATTTGGATTTAATGACTTTCCCTCTTTCCTCCCAACCTTTTCTGTCTGGTCAGTTAAGAGCAGAAGTAACTCTTTTTTCCGCATATACCTCCCTATTTTTGCCCTCAATTGCTCACTATTATCTCCAGCTGTGAACATTTTCTAGCCAGCATTCCTTGGTATGCCTGTGAGAGCAACAGTACCCCGAGGATAGCTGTATGTAAGGATGCTAACAAACCCAAGGAAGTAATATGCCACAAAGCCAGGAGTTTTACACTAATTTAACTGAGGCTTAGAGACTTAACTATTTGGGTATAAAGCTGTGCTTTCTAGTTCAAGCATATTCCTTACACCAAAGTAGTTGAAATTGTCTACAGGAACTTCTACAGGATTAGAGCTGAATTACTTGCAAGACAAGACATATATCTAACATATGCAGGGACCTGCTGCTTGCTAACAATCAGATTGATTTACTCCTTGAAATATTATTAATACTTTGATTTATTTTTTCCTTTCTGAAGTTGAAAAGCAAAATAGGTTTTCCTCAGTGCCTACCAATCACACAGATGTTTCAGTGTCCCTGCACCCCCTGGTCCCTTCAGTCCCTTTGGTGGCAAGTGGGTTTGTGAGCAGGGGAATGAAGGCAGCATGGCCTCTTACCAGCTTTGGTGGCTCAGAAGGGGCTGGCTCACGCTCTCCTGATGTGGATTCCCTGCTGCCTGATAGGAATTGAACTCAGGATACTTCAGCCCCAGTGGAGCTGCTGGCAGGATGTGTTTTCTAAACCTGTGTACCTGTTTTAATGAATGCTTTAGGAACTAATATCTTGGAAGCTTGTCACATTAGGATGAAATGATCAAAAGTCTTGAAAGATTGGGTGTAGGGAAGAGGGAGGACTCCGTGTTGGACAAAAGGATCTTAGGAGCTTGTTTGCTTAGGTTGAGAAACTCAGCTGAAAACAAGATTTTCTCCCTCTCGTTCTCACTGCTCTTCTATCCATAATATAGCTATAATAATATCCAGAGCTAAAATGAGTAGAAAGAATGAAATGTGTCTTTGGAAGAGAATTTCTATAGCTACAGTAGTGCCATGGGTCGACGTGTTCTTTGCTGTCCCTCCATCCCAGCTTCAGTTGCCACTGGGGTCGTTATTAGAAATAAGTTTCACTGAATTTCACTGAATTTTTTAGAGTTGGAAGGGACCATAGAGATCATCTAGTCCAACTCCCCTGCTGAAGCAGGATTGCCCATAGCTAGAGCATGTCACTCAGGACTGCATCCAGGCGGGTCTTGAAAATCTCCA
>BJBW01019689.1:15797-27852 GCA_004320125.1 Scolopax mira | reverse complement strand
CCAAAGCCCCGTGAAAATATTCTGCTTTTCAAGTTAAAATCCTGAAGAGCAGATTCCAGGTTGAATCCCCAGATGGGTTTCTCTGCGTATTAAAAGCACAGCCGGTTCCCTGTGCCAGGGCGCGCGCGCGAGACAGAATTAACGCTGTTCCTATTTATAGGGCTTTGATTAGGAGCTCGTCACCTAGAAGTTTTTTATTCCCTTTATCCATTTATAAGGCCATAACACAGTTTGACTAGCTCCAGATCGGCTGGTGTCCCACCGATTTTGCCAGAACTTAATGTGCCATTCAGATACAGTTAAGCCAGTAATAGGCAGCAGCCTGAGCGCGGCAGGGTTTTAACTGCCTCAGAAAACACTCTTTAGCTCCCGTCTCACCCCGTGAACGTGATGCTGCGGAGACAACACGATGTCAGACCGAGGAGGGACCCCAGCATTGCGCCACGGGGTGTCGGGGTGGCTCTGGGTTCCCCCACGACAGCAGCACCCAGGGGTTCTCAGCATCCCGGGTGGATGCTCAGCCACCAGCGGGTACCCACGAGCTCCTCCGCCGCTCCCGAGGCTGCTAATCCCCCCTAAGCATCCCAGCGCTCCCGTCAGCAAATCGTTTTCTGGCTCCAGACAAATCCTCCCAAAGAGTTTCGCTGAGCACAGACTTTCCGCCTGTCCAAAGCCTATAGACAAGTTAAAGCACCTGCCCTCGGGGATAATTCTGCTAAAATTGGGCGAAGCGCACGGTGGTGCCAACTTTATTTTCTGTTAAAACCTGGGAGTATTTGTCAAAGTCTTTTCTTCTGGAACGAGCCCAGCGCCGTGGCTCAGCAGTGGAGGGAGGGGGTTAGATGCAATAAAGCAGCCTGCCCTATAGAGAACAAGTCGTCTTGGGATTTCTGGTCCTTGCTGGACACCACGTTGTCCTCGCAATCAGTAGGGCAGCCCCAAAACCCACCCCAGCACCATCCTCCAAATCCTGCCATCCACCCTGCTCACACACCACAGCCACATCCCTGCTCAGGCCAAGAAGCCCAGCCAGATACATCCCTCCATCCCCATCCATGGCCCACAAGCCCAAGCAGGTGCATCCCTCCATCCCCATCCATGGCCAACAAGCCCAACCAGGTGCATCCCTCCATCCCCATCCACTGTCCTTTCTCCTTCATCCCCAGCTGCTCCAAAACCCACACCGAGCTCCCAAGCTGGGAGAAACCTACTCACCATCCTCCCTGGACTTCTGGATGAAGGCCTCCACACCACTCTCACCATAGCTGCCCTCAGAGGCCAAGGTGGAGACGTAGTTCCACTTGAGGGCTTTGACGATGTCCACCATGGCTTGGGCCTGGTAGGTGTCGGATGGGACAACACGGGAGAAGAAGTCATAGCGGCTGTTGTCACTCAGGTCTGGTGCCGTGGAGGCATAGCTGATCTGGGGGATCTGGGATGGAAGGGGAAAAGGCAAAGTGTCAGGAGAAAGAGATGGCCTCCACTCTACTGCAATGCCCTCACCTCACCCATGCTCCCAAAGCCCTACTCTGGAGAAGGGGAAGGTAGAAATCAATGAAGACCATGGGAGCATGAGCCACCAAGACAACATGGGATGCTCCACAGCACCCATGGACCAGTATCTCATGGAGACCACAAACTGGAGGGTGATCAGCTCTACTGGGTCTTGGTGGAACTCAAAGGCTTTGATCTGGTGATGCATCCCCTGGGAAAACAGGGGCTTGGGGACCACTTGAAGCTCAGGGTCACCCAGCAGGACCCCAAAAGGGTTTCCTGAGCATCGGATGTGTCCAGCATGAGAAAGGCCAAAGAGAAAACTTTACTTTTGCCCTGAACAGCACTGCTAAGGTCTCCCTTTGACTTCCTGCCCCTGGAAGGACAGATCTGACCCCACCCTGTCAGGTCCTGTCCACCCAAGCCATAAATATGCCCTTTAAATTAACCTGAGCTGCCGCACCTTGCACGGTACATTAGAATGATTTAGCACAGCAGGATCATGAGATGCTTAACACTTACACAGCACTTCACTTCTCCAAAACACACTGCAGATGTTAATTTATCTTAAAGATGGAAAAGGCTTATTAAATTATCAAGCCCAGGTTCTTCCCACCCGCCTGATGCTCCCTGGCAAACCCGTACCAAGTACCCAAACAGCTCCATCCATCGTCCCCTCGTCCCACACCCGAGCAGGTTCCTGTCCCAGGGTCAGGCCAGCACATGGGCAATCCCAAACCACCCCGTGCCTTGGGGGCAAGCAGGCACAGGGCAGCCATCCACAGCTCTTAGAGGATTCTCCCCCTCTTCTGTCTCCCTCTAAACCAGTTTAAGACTAATTCAGTACTCACAGCTTGCAGGGGCACAAATGCTCCTGGCACCTCAGGAGACTGCAATGGATCCCTGCAATCACCCGGGCTCAGCAGGCACCTGGATGCCCAGATCAGCTGGGGATGCCTTTGGCCTCACCCATCACCCCTCCCCATTAAGCAATTAGCCAATTCCCAGCAGCAGGGACACCTGGGTGGGCTTGGAGGGGATGGGGAGAGGTTTGGGATCTGTGGGAATCCTAGTTTATGCTATAAGAGCAATCCACCCTGGGTAGCAGCATCCCAAAGATGGGGACACTTGCACCAGAGCCATCCCTGGACCTTCCTGGCCCCCACGACCCACTCCATCCACCCCACTCCTGCTCCCAGGCTGCATCTCACAGTTTCTCCTTTGTTTCTTCATTATTTTCCCTTTTCCCACCCCCCTCTCTCTCTCTATTAAATGCGATACCGGTGTTATAAACCCACGACTCCACCTGAATGTTAAAAGGCGCTGGGAAAGGAGCAGCCACCCTTCTACCTGCCTGCAAAATACAAGATGAAAAAAAGGAGAGATGAAGAAGGAGTGGGAAAGGAAGGAATCTTTATCAAAGCACAAATAGGATTACTCTCTGTGACAATCTGCTTTGTGCTCCTTTCCGAGGGGCCGTGATCTTCTCCTTGGGTATCTGTGACCAGGAGCCGGTGCATGAGACTCAATTAAAATTCTGCTCAGCAGGCAAGGTGCTCGTCTGGCAATCATTCATCCTGGGGAGGGAACGGGGTGGCTGCTCCATGTCTGCTCTCCTTGCCTCCTCCTTGCCTCACCTGCAGCAGCGCAGCCCAAAGGATGGACACGGAGGGGTTGGGATGGAGGCGAGACACACAACGTGCCCATGCGAGGAGGGCAAACAGGCATGGAAAGCAGTGGTGAGATTTTAAGGGCAGGGATGCAGCCCTGCCCTTCCAGAGGATCCTTTCCCAATGAGTTCCTGGGGCTGCACCAAGAGAAGTGGGGCCAGCAGGTCTCGGGAGGTGATTCTGCCCCTCTACTCTGCACTTGTGAGACCCCACCTGGAGCTCTGTGTCCAGCTTTGGAGTCCTCAACACAGGAAGGACATGGACCTGGAGAGAGCTGGGGTTGTTCAGCCTGGAGAAGGCTCCAGGGAGCAACCTGGTCTGGTGGGAGGTGTCCCTGCCCAGGAAAGGGGGGTTGGAACTCGTTGATCTTTAAGGTCCCTTCCAACTCTAAAGATTCTATGATTTTTTTTCTCTGCCAAGTGGTTTAGTTTGAAACAGATCCCCGTCTCCTCAGCAGGGCCACGGTGATGGAGACTTCCCAGCTATTCCACCGAGCATCCCATCCCAGCCAGAAGCCTTCTGGGTTTAACCCCCGGGGCTGCCCATCCTGCTGGAACCCCCACTGGAAAACAAAGCCTAGAGAATACCTGTTGCTCTACAGGCTACAAACTGGAGACTGCGTTTTAATAAACAAACAGAAAGAGCTTTTCTCTTTGGCTCCTCTGCCTTGGATGGAAGTGAAAATAAAATACCAGTTCCCAAATGACCGTTTCAGAGACTTCTTTTGCCTTTTTCCCCCTCTGCCTTTTTGATCTCCTGGTCTACAATAGCCCAACTCCCAGCACCAGCTATTTTCTCAGATAAAAGACAAAAGTCCTTTTAGGTCCATAAAAGCGAAATGCAGGCAGGGAATTCAAGGTTCTTAGAAGAATGATGTGATGGGGAGGGGAAGCTGGAAACTTAACTCAGCTGCGTATTTGGGCACTGGTGGCACCTTGTCTCCCTCATCTCCAGCCTGGGATAAATACCATGGTGGTGAGGGGGCAATCAGCAGGACCAGCCCTCCTGCACCCCCAGGCTCCATTGTCCCACCACGACTGGGGAGTAACCCCAAGGCAGGGGGGTAAAAACTCCTTTTTTTTTTTTTTTTTAAGCAAAAAATGTAGGCAGCATCATCCAGAAGCACTCCCAATCCGGAGAAGCATCCCCCAGGGTAAGAGAGTCAGCAGGAGCTGGGGTTGGGGGTGTCATCCTGTTCCCCCCAGCCCCTGGGTCAATGGACTGGTGTGATCAACCTCAAATGCACCACAAACACACCATGATTTCGTACCCATTTCATTACCACCAGCTCAGGAGCTGGTGTGGCCTTTCCTCTACCGGTGGCAGACAGAATCCCCTCCAGACTGGGGAGAATTAGGAAAAAAGAAGTGATTTTGGTGCGGCCCCAGACGAGGTTTGAGGGGCTGCGATGCTCCAGCACTAAACCTTCAATCTGAACAGCAGCCTGAGGAGGGAAGGAGCCAAAAAACAAACGGGCCATTGAAGAGCCAGAGCCACACACGCTGGTCAGGAGCATCCCCACAAGAAGGGGCTCCTGCACCGACCCCCCCCACCCCCCCGCCAGAAACAGGGTCAGGAGCAGCTAATTCCCTAACCATAATTATTAATTTCATGCATATCTTATGCAAACCCCTGGTTCACCGACAAGATGGAATTGATTTAATTAGAATTTCCATCATCGAGCCATTTGGACGGCGGCTTTTAATTAGGGAGAGCGTAAAGCACCGCAGGGGCTGGAGGAGCGAGGGGCTGAGCGGGGATGGTCAGACCTTGCGGTTGGAGCAGGGGGAGCTGGACCCCCCCACCCCACTGCCCCTTCCCTGGTGTACAGGATCAGCCCCGCTGCCAAGAGAGGATCCAGCCCTTGACATCTCCTTGGAGAGAGATGCAGATCCTGAACACCCTGGGCTGCTCAACCTGTCTCTGTGCCTCAGTTTCCCCAGTGGAAAATGGCAGGGGGGAGAGGGAACTGCTCCCTGGGCACAGGGGAGACAAATCACTCGGGCATTGACATGACAGGAAGTTGATAACAAATCCCTCCATCTGCCAGCTCCGGTACCACCGAAATGCAGCCGCTCTGAGGTGACACAACAGTCACGTTCGAGGTGACAGAGCCCCAGGGGGGGAGCAGGGAGCAAATGGACCCCCCCGACCTGCCCGCTCCTTTGTCACAACCTGTTAAACTGAGCGTGTAAATCAGGCAGCTCCTCTGCTGGGGCCGGGGCATGGGCTGCTCGGTCCCTTCAATAAATCTGGCTCTTGTCAAGAAATAAAGCCCTGGGAAGTGGGAGCTGCAGGAGGATCTCCCGGCCAGCCCTGGCACGAGCTCACCCCAAAAGGAGACACTTATCCAGGGGTGCTGGAGGCAGATGTGAAAGCAGAGATGAAAAAGAAAAGCTTTTTCTTTATGGCTTACGGTCCTGGCTCCCCACACCAGGGAGGTAGCTCCAGTGAAAACCCCGGTGCTGCCAGAGGGTGGTTGCATCCCTTTTTCCAAAAAAAAAAAAAAACAAACCCAAAAAACCACCAACCAAAAAATCCCAAACCAGCTCCCAACCCAGCCTAGAGCAAGGCATGGGATGCAGAGCTGTGGATGTGCTCCTCACCCGACCTGCCACCCCCCTGCCTTCAGCCTCCTGCTCCTCCTCACCGAGCCATGCCGTGCCCAGGCACCGAGGGGGGAGCCGTAGCGGGGGTTTGTGGGGCCGGGGCAGCCCGGGGGAACCAGGCAGCTGCAATTTGTTTTAATAAACCCAGTGAAGAAAAGGGAAATGAGGTGGCAGGAGCAGGTGATTAATCAGAGCGTCCCCCGGCCGATTTCCACCTTCCCGGCTCCATGAAGGTTATTTACCCACTAAGTGGGGAAACGTGGTGCAGAACACAGTGTCCCCTCTCGTCCCACCGCCCCCAAAGCCTCGGGACATCCCCTGTGGTGGGGAGCAGACACACACACCCCCCCCACAACGGGTCAGCACTTGGAAGGGGGGGGGGGCTGATCCAGCTCTGTGCCCTCCCGGCTGCAGCAACCCAGCCCCAGGCAGCAAATCCTTGCGTGCCTGCAGGTGCTGAGCATCCCCAGCTCCCACAACGGCCCCGGCCTCCTTTAGGTGAATTATTCATGCTGTGCAACACCCCTGCGCTAAAAAAGAGCTGCTGCACTCGCTGCCACGAAGAAAACAAGCGCCTCAAAGCGTCCAGCTTGCCTCGAGTCCCTCCTCTCCACCAGGGATGCTCCTTGCCCCAGCTCAGGGCTCCACCGTGTCCCAGCTCTTTCTGGATGGGGTTGGAAAAAAAAAAAAAACCAACCCAGAGCCTGCCACAGCTTTTTGGGGATCACATTTGCAGGGGGCAGACCTGCTTTCCTGCCACACCACGGTCGCTGGGGTGGTTGGGGAGGAAGCGGGTAGAGCTGGGGGCTGGAAAGCTGGCAGAAAGGGGTGGGAAGGAGCGGGAGCGTGCCAGAAAGCTCTGGCAGTGACGCCAGAGAGATGCTATCGCAAGGAGCAGAGACCTGGGATTTGGGGGAAGGTTTTTCTGCAGGCAGAGCTACCAGGAGTGATGAAACCGGCTTGGACAGAGGATGCCGCATCTGCAAGTTGTTCCACTGATGTACAGCTTTAATTAGGCAGTGGCATCTAACGAAGGACACGTTATTTATTTATGTAGCGCGGGAGCGACAATACCCCGGGCGGGGAGGGGCAGAGCTCACTGCTGGGGGCGGGGGGGGGATAGAGAATGGTGGGCTGGGGAGGAGGGGAGAGGAGCACTGGAGGTGAGGATGGGATGTGGAGAGGGACCATGGAGGGGACACCATCACCCCGGGGCAGGAACTGCCACCTCCGCCACGCAGGTAGGGATGGGGGAGCTCCAAGCTCCTGGGGATAAAGTGGGGAGGGGGATGCTGTGCCCACCCTCCCCACCCACCCTCCATCGAGGGCTCTGCAGCATCCGCACGGAGGGATACAGACCCACTGCGACCACCAGTGGGTGCTGGAGCAGGGCGAGGGGATCCCTGGGTGAAAATTAAAGGGAGGGGAGGGTCCTGCCCACTACCCGATGGGCACAGGGGTCTGGGGAAGGGGCTAGGGGGGGTCACAGTGGGGAAACTATTTGCTCCTTGCCTTGTTGGACTTTCTAATTGATTTTGTGCCTGTTCCGCTCGCTGGATGAGCTATAACCCTCCTGGAGAACCATTGCAGTGATTTTAAAAAATAATAATAATAAATAAAAAAAAAAAAATCAATGTACTTACAGGGCACTTAAAATACCTCCCCAGACTTTTCCCCACCGGCTGCCTACGGGGAGGGGGCACCCAGCCCCATCCAGGGCCAGCATCCCCCCTGTGCTTCTCCCAGCACCCCTGTTTGGGCTCCCAGCACTTCACACCCGCATCCCCACGCTGGAGGGGGGGTGACGTGAGCCGAGGGGGATGTGAGCATTACTGGCCTGGTGCCACCGTGCCACGGACGGAGCCAGAGCCCCCGAAAACATCATTCCCCAGGGAATGGGCAAAGGCAACTGCCTGTGCAGCAGCGGGCAGGAAGGCAAACGCTTTGCTGAACCTCAGAGCGGAGTCACCCGCGCTTAAAGGTCAGCGGAGACGTGAAATGGAAGTTGCCTAATTTTCATTTTAAGCATGTCCCTGCCATAAACCCACTATTTGAATAACAAAGAGCGGCCACAGCTCTCAGGTCCTGGTGGGGGTGAGGGGGGGGGGGTGGGGGATGAAGTTCCCTTCAAGCTCCTGCAGCTGTGCCCAGCAAGGTGGGGTGAGACCCCACATCCCATGGGAATGATGTCCCTGCACTGGTGACCCCCCGAGAAGTGCACCCCCCTCCAATATGCACAACCCCTCATCCACACACAGGGATTCTCTGCTGTCTAGGAAGGGTTGAGCTCATCCTGCATCCTCCCCTGCCGGGGATTTTGAGGTCTCCATCCATCCCCTACTCGCCTCCTCACTGTCACCTTGGGCTGAGATCAGCTCTGGATTTGAAAGTTGCTGGGGACACCCAGGGCTTCAGACGTGCCCCCAGTGCAAGGCTGGGGCATCTGAGCTCAGTGACATCCTTCCTGCACAGGTCACAGCTGCTTTGACCAAGGATCAAATTAGAAGAGAAGGGGGAAAAAAAAAAAAAAAAAACAAAACCAACCAACAACCTGGAAAGGCTGTAGGTACCTTCCATCCTCCGACTGTCACTCCCCTGCCTCCTTCCCCACCGCCTGCCTCCCTCCTCCTCTCCCAGGCAAGCATTCAATCATTTTTGTCTCAGCAAATAGCTTTTAAGTTCCTCCCGCTCCCTCTAATTTATATTATTTTAATTATTGAATAGCCCTCTCACTCGTCGCCTGGAACATTAACACGTTTTTAAAAAAGGGACCCAGAAAAATCAAACTCCATCAGCGATCTGTTTTTTCCATCTTTGCTAACAGCTTCCAGCCCTCCCAGGAGGGCTCCAGGCGCTCTCAGCACGCCGGGCCGGCCGAGGAAGAGCAGGAGGGAAAAAGGAAAACGGCATCAGCCCTGCAGAAGCACGGGGTTTCGGGGTGCTGGGAGAGGAGGCAGAGCTGGGACCCCGCTCTGGGAACAGCAAAGAGCTCCCACCGCTGCTGGGTGTGTGGAGTATTTACATTTCCCCCTGGCATTTGCTGCGGAGGGGGCTCTTGTTCAAACACCAGCTCTAGCTCGGGGATGCTGCTGCGGATAAATAAATGCACAGCGAGGGGGAAAGTAATTATAAACTCCTCAGCCCTCCTACAGCTGGCAGGGAGGGCAGGAGGGAGAGCCAGCCCCCATCCTACCACAGCCCCCCTGCATCCCCCAGGGCTGGTGGCACAGGACAAACGTCCCCAGCCTGGGTGGTGACAGATACCCTTGCTGCCTCCATCCCAGCAGTGAACACGGCAGCCCCATGGCTCCCCAGCCTCTTGGTTATGGTGTGACCTTCAATTTGGGGGTACAACCCACACCCCCCACAACCGGTGGCAGGGTGGGGTGCATTGAAATGGTCCCAACTCTCAGCTGCTTGCAGGGAGCGTTAGTCCACAAGTGAATCACAGACACAGGCAGGGGGATGCCTGGTGTATCTTAAATGATGGCAAACGGTATCTTACACCCAGGGTGCTGAGCAGGATGGCCAGGGTCCCCCCCTGGCCTGACCCCCCAAGGTGACACAGCTCCCAAACCCCCTCAAGTAACAGCCAGGGAGGGGGGTGAGGGCTGCACCCCAGAAACCCTCGGGGAGCTGACAGCAGAGGTTTTTAAGATCTGTCACAACCAAGCCCTGGTCTGACCCCAGAGATGGCCCTGGTGGGCACAGGTGGTGGGCTGAGCCCCCCATGGTCCCTTCCAGGCTGAGTTATCCCACCTCCCACCCATCCTCAGCCCACAACCCCATCCAACCCCCGCAAGGCGACCTCCCTCCCACAGCCCCGCTGACGCCAGGAGCATCAGCATCCCCCATCGCCACGAAGCCGGGGGAGAAGAGATAAAAATCCTCCTGCTAAAAGTGTCGTCACAGGAGGGGAATGGAGGAAGGGATCCCTGGGGACCTGGGGGAGGCAGGAGAAGGGTTTTAAAGACACCATCTACCCGCAGCCATGGAGGAAGAGGCACATGTGGAGAAAAAACTGCAAAAGCACCACAAAAAACACTGGGGGTGGTTTCACCGAGTGGTTAGTTTCCCCCTCACTAAGCCCTACCTTGAAGAGCCGCAGGATGTTGGCCACCATGATGGAGACGGAGCTGCCCGAGGCGCCGATGACACCCACCACCCGCTCGGGTTTGGTGATGATGGGGGGGCCGCCGTTGACGCAGCGCACCTCGGTGCTGTCCTTCTCGATGAGGGCTTGCACGAAGGTCAGCGACTGCTCCAGGGCGTGCGTGTCCCTCGAGCACGTGTCCAGGATGCGGGCGCCCAGGGTGATGTTGGGGAGCAGGTCGGGGTCGTTGTTGATGCGGTCCAGGGCGAAGAGCATGGCCTCCAGGCGATGGATGCCCTTCTCCTTCTTCAGCTCCCCACAGGCTTTGCCCTCAGCGCCCCGGCCGTGCACGGGGAAGAGCCCCCCCAGCGTGATGTCCCCGTCGATGCGGATGGAGTTCATGTGTGGGTAGCCCTGGCCTTTGGGCTTGGCGGCACCCCCGGGCGCCCACCCCCAGCTCCAGGCACTCAGGAGGAGGCAGAAGGAGAGACGCTCCATGCAAAAATAACCCCCGCTCATCGCCGAAGCCGTGCTGGGGCAGAGCTGGTGGCCCAAAACCCAGCAGTGGTCAGGGAGTGAGGCTGGTACAGGTGGGTGGCATGGCTCCCAGTGGGCTCCCGGTGGGCTCCCACTCCCGGCACCGTCAGCGGCTCCCACCGGTGATGCCAGTCCCCGGGGAGCAGCAGGCAGCCAGGCTGCAGGAGAATGCCAGGGTCTGCATGGCTATGCCAGGGAGAAGAGGTGGCAGAGGAGACGTGAGCCCAGGAAAAGCGTTAGGTCCTTCCTCCAGAGCCCTTGAGAGGGGAGAGGGAATAAGAGGGAGGGAGGGAGAGAGAGAAAGTTAAGCAGGAGGATGAAGAGGACACCAGCTATTCCCAGCTTTCATCAGGGAGCCCAGCAGAAGTTAACACTAGGGGTTATTGTAAAAAAACAAACAAACAAAAAAACCACAAAAAAAAACATACTAGGGATTCACTTGATTTTTGATTCCCACCAGCTGCTTTGGCTCAGCCCAAACCACATCCAGGCAGAGACTGGTGCAAGGGCTCCCAGCCCCCTCTGCCCCAAGGAGCAGGACCAGCTTGGTGGCCAGCTTGAGGCTGGAAGGTGGCCCCAGGACCCATCCCATCCTGTCCCCTTTTCAGGGAGCTTCCAGGGTGGGACAGGAGCCAGGATTCTCCTTGGAGGGGGGCAAACCCCACATTCACCCACAGCATTGGTTCTTAGGGCATCTCTGGGCTTAGGGCACAGCCTGGCATGGGAACCAAGCAGCCCCCTTAAAGCTGAGCTCAATCGTGTCCCTGAGCTGATTTGGGGAGAAAACTGTTCTTTAAACAATCCCTCTATTGAGTGTCAAGTCCCCTCTTCTCCTGAGCATTCCCTGCTGTGCCCACCTGCCCCTTCCCTCTCTCTATCCATGGCCCAGCCTGACACAAACTCCTACCCCCAGCAAAGCTGGCTGAGGCTGAAGATCTTCCCGAGCCTCCTCCCAGATCTGCCAGGCAAGAGCCCTCAGTGGGGATCAGAGCCACAAGCCACCCCCCAGCTCAAGCACGGGGGGGACCAGGGGGGTGATTTCCTAACCAGCTTTCCAATCGCTTGCCACGGAGCCCCTATATCTTGAGCACGGCTCTGCAAAGCAGGGGGGCTCAGAGCTGCTCTGGGTGTGAAGCAAGACCCGGCGTTATGGATCTGAATCACCACCCGAAGCATCCCTGGCTCCTGCTGCTTTTCCTTCGGGCCACTGATTCCTGAACCAGCAGCTGTTTTCCTTGCGCATCCGAATATCGACAGCTTCCAGCGGCGGATATCGGGATATCGACAGCACCAGGGGCTCGCCCGAGCCACGGGGGGAGTTGGGCTTTCTGGCTACCCCAGGAAAGCAACCCAAGGGTCTGCTCAAATTAAAGCAAGGATGGATGATCAACTGGGTGCTGAGCACATTGGGCTGCAAAAGCCGTCAAAGCCTGAGCTGGGTGCCCAGGAAGGAGGGAGGGAACGATCCCAGAGGGAAAATTGGTGGTGAAGGCACTGGGAGTGGCACCTGGGTGATGCCCACAGGCTGTGCCCCACACACTGTGCCCTGACCAGCATCCCAACACCTCCCCGAGGGCCACAGGGCAGCCCTGGCACCAAGCATGGCCCATGGGGAGCATTTCAGCATCACCAGCTGCTTTCCTTGGAGAAGC
>BJBW01019689.1:221-15766 GCA_004320125.1 Scolopax mira | reverse complement strand
TGACACAGCACGCAAAGAGCAGCCCTGTCCTGCAGCACAGCACAGCACTGGAAGAGGCACCCTCGGGTCCCCATTAAGCATCAAACAGCGTGGGGTGGGATTTGGGCCTTTCACCAGGTGGAGAAACCCCTGCCATCTGCAAACTGCCACCCTGCCCCGCTGCCCAAGCACAGCAGTGCCCACCCCATCTCTCAGAGGTGGTGGCTCCACCAGAGCCAGCACTGGAGCTGGTAGAGAGGGCTCAGCCCCTCCATCCCAACCCCTCCATCCCAGCCCCACAGCCTCACAGGAGTCTCCTGCTCACAGATGGGGGACACCCAGGGGGCTTCACCCCTCACCATCCTCCCGTACCCACCCATGCCCTCACCTTGTCTCTTTTGATTTCACCACAAAGACCCTCGAGTGGGCACCGTCTTGGCTCCAAGATCACTGCAGGATGGCCCTTTGTCCCTCTCCCCATGCCTCAGAGCTGCTCCTGCCCGAGCAGCACAGCCCCCTGCCTCAGTTTCCCCTCTGGAAGTCCCTTCCCTGCATCCCATCCCTGCTGTCTCCAAGCAGCCGCTGCCGGATGCTGCGAGGGCAGCACATGATTAATGCAAAGCACCAAATAAGCAGGAGAGAGCCGAGCAGGCAAATGCATTCCCCAAGCAGGACGGGCTGCAACAGCGAGACCGAAGAAACAGCTTAAATTAATTTCAGCTCTAAGCACAGAGCCCAGCCGAGCCGGGCCGGATCCTCAGCTGGCCCCGAGGGGTGCTGCCCACCAGAGCCGGCCGTGCCGAACCCCTTTACACCACGGAGGAGGTTCCCAGCTCCAGGGGGGCCTTGCCTCAACTCACCTCCATAAATTATGCACATCCCTGCCCGTCGGAGCCACTTGAAGACCCATCTCCAAAGCGTTTCTGACAGCCAGGGCTTTTAAGCAACTGGAATTACCCAGCGCCGAGCTCTTTGCTTCCAAAGGCAGGGGCTCGGGAGCGCTGTGGCACGACACCCGTGAGACCCCCCGCTCGGATGGGGATGAAGGCCAGGGATCAACCCTCCTCACAGTCCCATCTCCTTCACTACAACCATCCCCTACGGAGGCAACGGAGCGGGGAGAAGCATCTCCTGCTACAGCCTGGAAGCGGCTCAGGCTCTGCCCATGGCGAGGAGGCAGATGATGGGGAGAACCCAGAGATGCTCAAACACCACAGCCCCCCCCGCCCCCATCCTACACCAACCAAAATCAGGTCATCTCTCACCTCCTACCCCAGCAACCTTGACATTTCTGCCCATTGGAGAAGGTGCGACGGGTCACCACGTGGACCCGCTCCCAGGAAAATCCTCGGAGCCCACGGCAGCTCCCACGGAGCTGGCAGTGCCCCCAGAGCCCACAGCCTCTCCCTTTCTTCTTTTAAGCTTTTTCCTCTCTGTTCTCTCCCCTTTGTGCCTCCTTTGATCATATAATCTGAACGAACTGAAGGTAAAAATATCACGGCAGGCAAGAAGAAAGCGCAAATAATGGGAAGGGGAGGGGAGGGGGGAGCTGGTTTGAATCCCTCACTGAATATTAGGGGAGATGCAGCCTGAATTACCCGATGAGTCTGTGCTGCAAACGGCCTGAGACTTGTTGGGAAGGGGCAGGAGATGAGCATCCCCTGCTCCCCACCACCCTTCACCTGCCCTGAGCATCCCCACAGCTTCACACAAGCCACTGCTCCGTACACAACCCAGATCACCCCCCGGAGGGGTGGGCAGCGTGTGGGACTGGGGGAACAGGCAGGAACCCAGACCTCTAAGCTCAGGAGCAAGGAGGAGGGAAACCCATCCTTCCTCCAAGGTGTGGGACCAGCCTCTGCATCCCCAGGGAGCTCCTGCACCTCCCCAAAGCAGACCTTCCACCATGAAGCTGGTCCCGCACATCTGGAGGGAGATGCACATCTGGAGGGAGACACCTGCCTACAGCAGGTGCTGGTGGAGGAGGCAACAGCCTTACCCAGATGCTACGAGCCCCGAGGGGATGGAGCCACCCTCCTGCCCCATCTGCACAGCCCCGCAGGGCTACCACAGCCCCAGGGGGAAGAAATATTTGTGGATTTGCAACAAATGAAGTGCAGGGTGGGACAGATGCCCGGCGTGGCACTTCTCTTAGCTGCAAAGGAAGGAGAGCTGCTGCTTCCTCCCACTTCCCAGGAGCACATTGTCGGTGGGGATCGAGTTTTTCCACCGCCCTCATCCCTGGCCATGCCACAGCCGGATCCACCACCTGGAAAGTGGCCCAAGGAATAATCAAACTGAAACCATAATTAAAGATCTCCATTGCCCAGCCTGAGCCAGACTCATCTAACGAGGGTCAGGAGCTGCAGAAGCAGGTGCTGAGGCTGCTGCCGCCTCAGGGCAGGAGTAGCCAAGGGGCTCATGGGCAGAGCTCAGCTCCTGCCCTGTGGGTTGCCAGCACCCCAGGACACGGGGCCAGTTCTGCACAGTGGCATCTTGCCCCCCTCTAGCGGTGGCCATACCACCAAGCCACCGACCAGCACCAGCATCACCATCCCTGAAGGCCTATGGATGGGACAGCAGCTGGGCAGGAGAAATCAAATGTTGATTAAGAATTCCTCTGCGCCGTGAGGTGGGGATGTAAAACCATCTCCAGAGCCTGGAGGAGGGACCCTGTGTCCCAGGGGCAGGGACCATCCTGGGCTTCCCCTCTGCAGCTCCTTCCCACAACTCCTTCCATGCATCCCCGGAAGCACCGTACCAGCTGGGGTTGCTGTGAGACATAATATGGGCTTGTCACATCCCACAGAGCCCAGAGATTTTGTGGCAGTGGAAAGGCTCCTTCTGGGGGAGCTGGGGGGGGTGGATGGAAATAAATAAATAAATAAATAAGGATACAGTCCATTTCTCTCCCTCGCTTCGCTCCCTGCAAGACTCCCAGTCAAAACCAAATCATTTTGCTGCCATTAGCTCCATGGAGCCCATGATGCTGCAGGGAAGTGAGTTCCCATCTCGTGTGCCATCAACCCAAGCGCCGGCTAAACACTAATCACCACGGCTTGATTACCACCAGCAGCAGGCAACGCAGAGAGGTGGCTTATTCAGATCCCAGCCAGGGTGGCCCGAGCATCCCATCCCTCTCCAAGCAGACCCTGCTCCCACAGACCACGGAGCTCTGCCTGCAGCAGGACCAGTTGGGCTGCACGGGACCTGTTGGCTCCCAGTTCAGAGCCAGGGCGCTCACTGGTTTCTAATTGCATCGGGGCTTGTTAGACCAGGCAAAGGCTGAGCCAGCGATGTGCTCCAGGAGATGTGGGAATAAGCAGCCAAGAGGCACTCACCCACACGACCCCATCCCCAGCTGCCAAGGAACCGACCGCCCATCAGCCCACCCCCCGGGAGACCTCCCCCAGCCCAGCCCCGGTACTGGGAGGGCCATTCTGGCTCCTGCCACGCCGGCTGCTGCGAGCTCACCAGCAGCTTTTTGAAAATCAAGGCTGTTTCTTTCCCCACCTGCTATTCCTTCGGCGAGCGGGGCCAGCCAGCACGCAGCACAATATCCCAATTAGCACACGCTCCCTCGTCCCTGCTTGCAAGCGATTTCAGGGAGCTTCGCTTTGGCTCCTGGTTGTTTGGGGTTTGGTTTTTTTTTTTCCTTTTTTCATTGCAAAAGCTCCATGAAGTACAGGAGAATTTAGACACGGAGGGAGGGAGGGGACGCCAGGTTAAGTTCTTTCTCGACAGGCAAAACCTTAAGTATTCAGGTCAAGTACCCCAGCGTTGGCTGGAGGAAAAGCAAGGCCACGGCTCAGCAGGCAGCGGAAAGCAGAGACCCCAGATTTCACCATCAAAACCCACCCGACGTGCTCCAAGACCCAGCTCCCCCTCACTCAGCAATCCCTTGGTGGATGCACAAACCAGTATCACAACGCTTGCATAAGCCCAAGCCCATCGCCAGGTTGCTGGCTCGACTTCTCCCCAACCAGATCCCCCCAGTGCCCGTCTTGGGGCAGAAAAAATGGGTATCACCACCCTCCGGAGCATCCCCCGAAGGATGCTGAGGTTTGAAGGAAAAGGCTCCCACTGGGTGCAGATATTTATCACGTTGTATATATACATATATATATATATATGTACCCTTAACTGTAGGGAAGGTCTTTTTCCTTCCCCCTGCCAAGCAACCCAGCACTAATCCCTCACTGTGAAGGATTTGCTGGCACAGTGAGGGGAAGGGGAGAAGGATCCGGCCATGGAACAAGCAGAGAAGGGCTCACCTTGCGGGAGTCTCTGCCGGCAGCCAAGGCCCAGAGCTCCAGCCAGGAGAGGCCGGAGGGAGGGAGGGAGGGAAGGAGCTGGTGCTCATCCCTGCTCCTGCCACGCACAGCAAAATCCCACAATTAATTTTTGATCACCTTCTGTAAATTGGGACGGCGCTGGCTCGGAGCAAGAGCCTGACTGCCGGTCCCTGCAGCACTGCCTGGCCTTTCTGCTCCCCATCCCACCTACACCCCAAGACTGGGGTCTGGCAGCACAAGCCCCTGCCTGTGCCCAGCCTGGGAAACCCCCCATGGGGGCAGAGACCCCTGTCCTGGGGCCAGGCTTTGTGCAGGGCACGGGGAACCAGACCACCCCACAGAGGAAACCCCTCCATTAGACACGAAGCCCGAGAGGAAGAGTCGGTGCCCACAGCGGGCACGAAGCCGGGGAGGGCAGCGGGAGCGGGTTCGCCTGTGTTATAATTAGGACCTGCCACATCTTCAAGCCGTTGCCTTTCTGGGAAGAGCTGGAAGGGGGTGGCTGAGCTGACAAATCCATCCTCCTCCTGCCTGATGCCAAAGTTGAAGCACGTGACACCCTTTTTCGGGGAGCCGGCAGGCTCCTCCGCAGGGCGATGCTGGCCCCCAGGATGCGGGGCCGGGGCAGGGCTGCACCCAAGCTTTGCTTCTCGCCATGAAATCCTCTTGAAGCTCTCCCTCCGCTGCCTCGACACCCCGGGGTGCAGCTCAGCACCACCAGCCCAGTGCCTTCCCCAGAACGGCCTTCCCTGTGCCTTGCCGGGGGCAGTTGGAGCCCACTGCTGCCCTCAGGGACACACACCCCCCCCCCCCCCATCGCAGCCCCTGGCACTGCATCCCCCCTGGCTCGGCCAGGCTGGCCAGGAGCAGCCAGGATTTCTGCACATCCCATCACACCACGCTCTTGACATATTACAGGGAGGGGGAATCTCACCCAGGATCTCCCCCCAGCCAGATCCATGCCCAGCACGTCCCCCCGCACCCCCTGCCTGCTGCCCGGGTGCAGATAAAGCCCAGCTTATAGAGAGAGGAGGGAGGGAAGGAAACGAGCTTTTTTTCTTTTGGCACTTCTCTTGGCGTTTTCCCGAGCTCCTCTCTGCATTCAACAGATCGGCTCAGTTCCCTCCCTCCCTCCCCGGGCCCTGCCTCGGGCGAGTGGCCAGCACCGGTGAGCTCCTCCGGTCACCCCAGCTTGGTTTTGGTGGCCCCAGCCCGGCTTCCTGCCATCCCTCCCCGTCAAAGCCCCAAGCCACAGGTCACCCGGCAGCGATGGCAATGACTCACTCCGCGGCGTCTCTGTCGTCGCAGCCGCCGCTGAAGGCAGCGGGCATCCCCCTCAAAGCCCAAAGCAGCCCCCAGGAAAATAACCCGGCTGGCAGAGCACGGCAAACTCGTCACACCAGGAGGAGGAGGAGGTGGAGGAGAAGGTGGAGGGGGAGGAAGGCAGCAGGGCTGCACCCAGGCAGACGGTGGGAGAGTTCTCCGTTTTTTTCCCACGGCTGCCAACTTCCCCAGCAGCTCCCGAAACCACACGGATCCGCTCTCCCAAAAAGCGATGAGGAGCCGGAGAGCGCTCCGGAGAGGAAAACAAACCCGGGAGCCTCTGCCTGCACGGGGAGCGGGGCTCTCTGCCCCGAACCGGGGATGCTCCCGCGGCTCCGGGGAAAAATCTTACCCCCCCAAAACCTCTCCAAGCTCGAAGGGGCAGCACCTTCCCCGCTGACCTGGGCAAATCCCCGGCTCTCTCTCCCCCTGCCCTGCCCTGCGGCGGGCTCTGCGGGCCCTGCCCGCTGCGGCGAGGAGAGGCGAGGGCAACCACCCGCCTGCGGCTCGGCCACCGCCACCAGCCCCTGCCCCAAAGCCCCTTCCCAGCCCGACGAGCCCCCCAGCTCCCCTCCCGCAGCCCACGCCGGGGCCACGGGCACCCCTAGGGACAAAGGTGGTGAGCTTGGGGGCTGGGGGAGCGGGTGTCGTCGTAGTCCCCCCCCAAGTGCCCCCCACGGTGGGATGCAGGGGGGAGGCGAGCGGCAGCGCTCCGCAGCCCCCACAGCTGTAAATAATGCAACGAGCGGGAGAAGGGGGAGCCGAGGAGCTGCCGAGGGAGGGTGGGGGGCAGCCGGGGGCGGGGGGACGGGCTGGACCTTGGGGGGGGACTCCCTTCTGCAGCCCTCGCTGTCGCAGCCCCCCCTTAAAAAAAAAAAATAAGAAGGAAAGGTGGAAAATTTGCTGGACCGTTGCGGAGGGGAGGGGGGGGGAGCAGCGGGGCTGCAGGGAGGGGGAGGAAGGGGCACTCCAGCCCCTCCGGTAAGGTTTCGGGGAGGGGGGATCGGGCGACCCGGGGATGCTCCGCGCCCCTCCCGCGCCGCCCCGCACTTACCCGCGGGCAGCGCGAAGTTGGCGGCGCCGCCGACCCCGTCTCCGGCCGCTGCCCGGTACCGAGATCCGCCTCCGGCCCCGGCGGGGCGCCGGCACCCCGGGGGGGCCCTGCGGCATGCGGCGGGGGCAGCCCGCTTGCCACCACCCCCCCCCCCGCCCCGGCCCCGGCCCCGGCCCGGGGAGCCGAGCGAGCCGCAGCCGGGCGGGACCCGCACCGCAGCCGCGACGAGGAGGAGGAGGAGGAGGAGGAGGTGGAGAAGGAGGAGGAAGAGGAGGAGGAGGAGGGCCGGGGAAGTTTTGCATGAAGAAGCGCTGGGAAGCCCGCCGCCGCCTCTGCCAGCCTTTTAAAGCACAAGCGCACCCTCGGCGGGGAGACGGCGGGGGGACCCCCGCATCCACCTCCTGGCTGCCCCCCCCCCCCCCCCCCCCGTTGCCCCCCGGCCCCCCCCCCCCCCCCCGCTCCGGTTACAGCCCCGCAAGCCCCCTCCGCCGAACAGCGCCGGGCATGAAGGGCCAGCGGGAAGGGGGATGGATCTGGCCCCGCACCTGCCCCGCAGCCCCCAGCACCCCTCCCCTCCTGGGCCTTAGCATCCGGACATATTTTGCTCATACTTGTCCCTCTCTCCCTGCCCATCACCTGCCACCATCACTGGGGCTGTCAGCACAGCAGCAGCAGGACTGACAGACATCTGGGCCCCCAGACCCCTCGGTTCTGGCCAGTCACATCCTCTAATTTCAGCATTTGCAGAAGCGAAGGCCCACACCAGCTCCCATGGGTGCAAACAAACACCCCAGACTTTGCCAAGCCCTGCAAGACCCTGCGTGGCGGGGGCACAGGAAGGCTCCCCCCACACCAGGCTGCTGAGAGGCAGCTCCCACCACATATGCCAACAGCCAGCCCCAAATTTCCCCTCGCCAGGGTGGGAGCAGCTCCCCAGGGCACCGATGAGGCTCGTTGCCCCGAGCTGTCACCCAAAAAGCCTTCAGCCTCCCATAAAAGGGTGCCAAAACTCCGCTCCACACTTGTGCCCACAGCTCGTGCATCACCCCCCTTCGCTATCAAACCACCCCTCCGGGCCCCGGCAGCTCCGAGGAGCCCGTCGTGGTGTGTCGATTCATTAATCCAGAGAAAACACAGCCCCCTAGTAATGGCCATTGACACATTAACTGCTCCGATCCATCACGGTAATGACTACGAGATAATCGGTCACCGGAGCGATTAGAGAGAACACCTCCTGCCCNNGAGCACCAAAAAAGCAAAGCGTAGCCCTTCCAACGTGCATTTCCAGCCTCATCTTCCCCAAGGGTTGGGTTGTGCTTGCTTGGAATAGCAAAACACCGGCCCCGTGGTGTGGGGTGAGCCAGGTCCCGGGCAGGAAGGGTGCTGCTGTGAAGGGCTGGGTGCTGCAATCACAACCCCGTCTCCCAGATCCTCTTTAGGAGGCTGGAAATGATCCGGTTTTCCAGAAGCACTCAGGTGCTGCCCAGCTCAGGCCTTTAGAGGAGCTCTCCAGAGAGATGCTGGCCGGTTGCCCCCCCGGCCATTCCGGTAAGTGGTGGTATTCCCATGGAGTCAGATGCTCACGGGATCCTGCCCAGAGCACTGTCTCCTGCAGAGAGGCCGGGCTGTTGGAGGGATTTCATTTACAGTGATTTCATTTACAGTGATTTCATTTACAGCGAGAGCCCGAGCGGATCTCCTTGTTGTTCTGTTCCAATGGAGGGGAGGGCAGCCCCAGGAGGGGGACGGCCCCATCCAACCCCCCCAGGCACACACACAGGGCATCATGACCTTCATCCACCTCATCACCAACGCGAGGAATGGAAGCAAAAGGACTGTGGCCAACAGGGAGGAAACCAAGGACGGATGCTCTGCCCCACCAGGAGCAACCTCCAGGTCCCACTCGGGGCTTCAGGGCTTCTGCCCATCTTGGGGGTCCGTTGGTCATTTCCAAAAGGCTCCTGGGGGGGAGAGGACTCACTCAGGACCTTCTGCAAAGGCAGCAGAGCAGCTGGGATGGGAGGTGTCCAAGCATTGAGGAACAACCTCGTCTCCACCACAGGCAACAGCAAAAACACAGCAATAAGATTGGGAGAGCCCCCCCAAGACCCAACCAAGGACCCACAGCCAGGACCACCAGGTGACCCGAGGGGGCTATTTGGCCCAGCATGATGTAGGGAGAGATGCATGGGCAGGAGGGGGGTATGCACCCCTAGGTGCCTAGGCCCACTGAGCCCCTGGAAGGAGTCTGTTCCAAGCCTGAAAGGGCCTTGGGACACACCAGAGACAGCAGCCAGTGCCCCACACTCGTGGATCACCCACGAGCCAGGGCCGAGGGGGGTCCATCCCCTGTAGGATAAGCTGGGCACAAATCCCTTCACCAAAAGCAGCTCTCAGAGGCACCCTGAGGTCAAGACCTCGGCTCCCCAGGGGATTTCTGAGACACGTGTTCTGCTTTCGAGGAGACACGAGGGCATCCTGCTCACAGCCTGGGCTCCCACAGCACCAGGGCAGAGCTGTGCCAGGCTGACACCAGTCCATCCTGCTCTGGTCCCGAGGAATCACTGGGGGAAGGTGTCAGGGCTAAATTACGCAGAAATTTGGGCTGATGCATTGCCTGAATTGCCCTGACAGCCTGCTCCCCTGGATCTGGTGGAAAATAATCATTATCTAACCACCCTACACCCAGCCTTGGGGACCAGAGTCCCAGGGATTTGGGGGATGCTCTTGCTGCCACGCAGAGGGCAGAGTCCCTCTTCTTTTCTCCAAGCCTCATGGGCTGCACATCTCCCTTTCTCCTGCATCTCTCCCCACTGTTAGCCAGGAGCCAAAATATCATCAGACCACTCAGGAATGTCCAAACCCAATTAACATTTGGAATCCTGGCTCAGGACGATGCTGCTGGCAAGATGGGAAAGGCCACACCGTGGTGGCCGAGGGGGATGGGTAGGAGGGCAGAGGGATGAATGGGAGATGCCTCAGTGATACTGGGGAAGCAGCTCGTGCACGGGGTTACCCCGAGAGCTGCTCAGCAAATCCCACGAAGGTCGATGCTGCTGCAGCCAGGGCTGCTCCTCAGCACCTGGGTCAGAAGATGATCAAATACTCCAGGATAGTTCGATACCGTCAGCAAACGGATGCAGCACCGTCCCCCACGGGATCAATACGGCTTCAGCAGGATCAGAACAAGAGGAACTGAAGAAGTTGCTGCCTCTCCCATCCCAGAGACAGGGTTGGAAGGGCTCACCATGAGCCAATTCCCAGCTCTCTCTTTATGTCCATCCAGGGATTGCAGGGTGCTCCAGCATCTCTGGGGCTATCAGCAGCCTTTCCCTGAACCTTCAGGGCTTGCAGACCCTCAGGGAAGGAGGTTCTGGCATGTCCTGATCCCACTCAGTCCATGGTGGTCTCCCAGACAAGCACAGTTCTGGCCATATAGCATCCAGCCTCCTGCTGCCCTGGCCCCCAGCCAGCCAGGAAGGTCACCCACGTCCACTGCTAAAGCCACCGAGCACCACCAGGGAGACATCCTGCTTGCAATTTTTTTATTTTTTTTTTTTAATATAGGAAAACATGAAACCGCATCTTATGGACTGGACTTTCCGGCTCAGCTCTGCAGAAGGGCTTTGAATAATTTATGGCTGAGCCACCACCTTCTCCTTCCTCTTCACGGGTCACTCACGTCAAAGAGACACAGGGACGAGAACCATGCACGGCCCTTTACATCTGTGGGTTGTATTTCCAGCCCCTGCAATTGCCTTGGGTGTGGATTTAATTCCCTCCTGGACAGAAGGGTGCAGAAAATAAATCTTTAATTCAAAGTGAAATATTAATAGAACTGTAATTAGCTCTAATATCTACACAATTAAAAAAACAGGAGTCTCAGCAAGAACTATTTTCATGTGTGTTTAAAGGAAAAATAAATTTTCAGCGTAAAACTGGGGATGTTTTTTTCTGGTGTCCCACTTGTCTGGGGGAAAAGATGTGGACAGGAGGAGGCGAAGGGACAGGGGCTCTGGCAGGTCAAGGGTGCAAGAGTGACAGTGACACAGGAGGAATCAAAAGGAAAAGAGGAGAAAGAGGATTTAAAAGGGAAAAAAGAAACATGTCACCACTTTTGTCCCACTCCCTGGGGAGGGTTTTGCAGCAAAGGGAAAGTTTTCACTGATGTCAGGCAGAGAAGAGCCTCAATGAGAGGATGGGGAAGGGGAAAAGTCTCTGCTGGAAGTTTACAGGGTGTTCCAGGCTGGGTATGGAGTGGGGTGAGCTGAGCTCAGACACCCCCCCCCGCAGCAGTTTGCTGTCAGAAATCACAGAGATTGCTTGCAAAAAGCCACTGAGCTTTCCCACAATCTGGGCAATTAGAGCCAGAGATGGGATTTACTGAAGGAAAAAGGAATAAACAAAATTGCAAAATAAAACCAAGCCACAAAACAACTCTGCTCTTGCCTCCCCCCCAAAATACCTAAATAAGAGGTCCAAGTTAAAAAAAAAAAAAAAAAAAAGAAACACAGCTTTGGATTTCTTTTTGCAAGAAAAAGACTCCTACACACAAACAGCACATGAATATGGGTAATAGATATGGATATTTCAGAGAGCAAAAATTGTACTGACTGCGCCCTTATTGGATCAACATTCACACATCGAGTCCATGTTTCTCTCGAGGAGTGAGGATAATGGGATGCCGAATGTCAGACCATTTTAAATATATATAAAACTCATTATACGCTTCATGACTAACCAGATTTCAATAGAAAGAGCTGCATTTTAAAGAAATGGAGGAAAGAAAAGCCCATCCAGGCTTGCAGGGAGGAATTAGCAATGAAAGAGGAATGATTAGGCTGCGGCAATGGCAACTCCTCCTCCTCTTCCTGAGGAAGGCTGCTGTGGCCATGACAGCCCCCCTGCTTGCCCCGTGCCCACGTTGGGAGCTGCCAAGCCCCCACCAGTGGCTTTTCCACAACCCAGAGTCTTGCCAGGACCCACATCCCACCCGGCTGATGCAGGACCCCTAGTAAAACCCTGCCTGAGGCCAAGTAGCCAGACCTGCCTCTCGGAGGCCACCAAGGTGTGTGTGGGGGGAGACTTTCCCTGGACTGGTGGGCTTTTCCCACCCCCCCATGCCAGCCCTGAGGGGATGGAGCAAGCACTGGGGATCCTCCAGGAACAGCTCAGGGCAGCAGCAGGCACAGCTGCTTCGTGGCAATACCCATCCCTGGCCAAACCTCCTCCAGCTGCAGTGTCAGAGCCTCTTGTTGGGCCTTTATTCCTCTCCCCTGGGTGTAATCCAGCCCCAAAATTCCCCTTTGTACCTCCCGGCCTCCATGGTTTGGGAGGACAAAGGAGTTGTGCTTGGCTTTGGCTGCTCTCTGAGCCTGGAGTTGGGCAGCACCGGCGCTCTTCTCCTCTGCAACACTTCCACCTAATGGCAAGAGAGCCAGCGAGGAGCCAGCCAGCCAGCCCATGGCACCAGGGCCACCCACCCCACGGCCCCTCGGCACCCACATTGCACCCCCAGGCCCTGAGCAGAGGCCGTGAGAGCTCAGTGCATTGATGGAGTGCCAGGCTCAGATCTCAAGGAAAATCTGTCAGCTTTGCCCCAGGACAGACCCTGTGAGCAGGTGCTGGAGGCTCCAGGAATGGTGACTTTTGCTCAATTAATTAATAAAAAAAGGCAGCTTTGTGATAGAAATGCACTAATCCACATTTTTCCAGGACGGTGAGACATTTCACTTCATGCTTCACAATTTTTTTGTCTCTCCCAGCATCACCTGGGCTGTATTTTTCCCCCCCCACACAACCTATATCTTGCACCCCCCTCAAGGTACACCCATGTGGGGCCAAGCCCTGCACTCACAGCCCTTCCCTGAGGAGCTGCAGCAAAGCCATAACCCCCCCAAATGGGGGTTTTCCACCCCACTGCTCCAGCCCTCAGCCGGCTCCATCCTCTGGGCGATGTCCTGCTTCCCTCTTGTGGCCACGCCGGGAAGGGAGAGGGGGTTCAGGAGCCTTGCACCCCACTTTGCTGCTCACTGGAGAGAGCCCCCGCTCCAGCACCTCGATGTCTCTCTTGAATTGAAGTGCCCAAAACTGGACATAATACCCCAGGTGTGGCCTCCCCAGTGCTGAGTACAGGGGGAAGTGCTGAGTACAGGGAGTACAGGTCACGTTGGTGTCATTAGTGCCAGTGTGTATTTTAGGCTAATTATTGCATGAATCAGAGCCTGGCTTGGCACAGAAGTCACCCCCCAACATAGTCTTGGAGGTGCTGGGGTTCCCGGTGGTGCTGACCCACTCCCCTGGACCACCCCCCCACCCCCCCAGCTTTCTCTCCAAATCCAGAGACATCCCCCTGACCCGAATGCAACATCCTTTGGACACAGTCCCACCCCCCAGCCCCAGCACGGGAGGGTTTCCCAAGGAAAAGGGGGCACACAGATCTATCTGCATTTCCATTTGGATGCAGGAGGGCTTGGGGTTTTTCCACCCGCAGGGATCATGGGCAGCTGAAAATGTTTTCTTTAAAGAGAGAAAAAGGAGAAAGAGGAAGAAGAGAGCACATTGGGCTGTAAAATTAATTGTGATGGCCAGAAAGCACATACTCCCTCTGCACCAACAGGACAATTAGAGAAAAATCTTTATGTGTTAACTAACCTGAAAGCCACTGATGGTGTGGAGAGTTTATGCCCTCATCTTTCCTGGATAGCTGTGCTGGAATAGAGTCGCAACAGCACCCAGGATGGGGCTGACTGGAAAGGAGCCCACCATCAGCTCCAAGCTAGAAACAACCCTGATCCACTGGGGAGACACTGTGGGATGCTGGAAGGAGCCAGCACTGAGCATCAGGCTCTTGACTCCCCAGCCAGACACAACAATATGCAAACCATGTCAGGAAAACAAGGAGGAGAGCATGGAGCAGGGCAGCAGGGAGTCATCACCATGCTTCTCCTCTCCAAGTGCCTGGGGAAGCCACCATACCCCTCTCAAAGGCCACCAAGCCAGCAGCTAAAACACTCATCCCACCTTGGACCCCGTGCTAACATTGCCCCATTCACCCTGCATGCACCAACCTGCTCTGCTGGAAAGCAAACTGCCCCAAACTGGGATGGATTTGCACCAAAGGCAGCCCCTGTCTGCTGCTGTGATGGGGGGCGAGAGGCAGACCTTGCCCCCCCCCAACCCAGGGAAAGGGACCCACAGCACCAGGGCATCCTCCACCACAGAGCTGACCCCATCGAAAGAACACCCATTTTCTCCTCCCAACTTTTCCATAATTCATGCAACAACCTCCTGAAAGAAATATCCTCCTCAGGCATAAAATATTCATGGCCTCGTACTTTGCAAGGAAACACTGTCTTCCTTGGAGCGCTCCCAAACAGTCAACACCAGCACGGATTTGCCTTTGCAAGAGTAATTATGTTCCTCATCGATTGGGGGCTGCAACAAGAGGGGCTGTGCTGGGAAAGCCCCCCCACCCCACCCAGTGTCCAGCTATGGTTCCCGTGCAAAAAAAGCCGCTTTTGGAAAAGGCTTAAAAAGGCTCAGGAAAAGGTGGGATGGATCCTGCACTGTGAAGTGACATCCCAGGAGATCCCCATCCCCGTGGCTGCCCCAAGAAGGGACCATCTCCCCCAGCATCACCACAGATCCCACCCAGCCCCATCCCAGCCACAGACTGACCTGCTGACATACACACACACACCCCCCACCAAGTCACCACCTGCCTCCTTCTGCTCACCATTTGGATGCTGGTCAATTCATTAAGAGCTCCTTCATATGTCACTCCATTTGCAGAGTTCAGCAGGGGGGCCCTGGCCCCGTTTGGCTGCATAATATTCCAACACTTTTATTATTATTGCTATTTTTCCTTGCTTTTTCCCTTTCCCAGCACAGGCAGCACCACAAGCTCCAGTGCCAGGCAAGCCCAGGATATGGGGACCATCTATGGAGGGGTCAGCCAGACATGAAGGAGCTCAATTCTGAACCATGTTTTGGGGCAACGAGGGTCCTGTGTCCACAGCCCAGCACCCCACACATGGCACAGAGTGGCATCACCTCCTGCTGGCTCCAGTACTCAGCCTGGCATCACCTGGGGAGCATAGAACAGCCTCCCCAGAGCAGGACCTTTCTCCTTTCCTGGCAGCAGCTCAGCACCAGCCTCTGCTGAAGCCACAGCAGGTGAAGCCACAGCCTTTGCGGGGTGATCATCGGGGCAGCATCCAATTTAGGGATGGCACCATCAGCCAAAGGTGTTTTTACAGCCAAGAGAACAGCTTCCCACAGAGCAACTGCTCTGACCTAGCTATTCAAATTAACTAATAACAAATTCTCACCCATAACCCCACCGATCCCCAGGCAATAAGCCAAGCCCCTGCTCAGGCCAGGCTGCCACGGGAGGTTCTGGCACCCAGATGTGCTCAGCAGCTGCTGGGCACCAAACTCCCAGGGCAGGCAGGTCTGGGGACCACTCACATGGAGGGGACATCTCCCTGGCCACAGGGACACCCACACCGAAACAGAGTCCCTGGCCTGGTGACAGAGGGGGTCTTTTAACTGCCACCACTTGGGGACAAGCCCATGCTGAAGTGGCAGCATGCATTTAATTACTCCCATCTTGTCCAGTGCAATATGAACTGTAATAAAACATGGCCCACATTTCATGGTTCCTCACACCATAAGCCAATTAAAAATAATAATAAAAAAAAACGGCTTTGCCACCAAGCCTGCCTTCAGCAGCCAAACCTTGTCCTGAGATGGGCACTCCAGCCATGCCAGGGTGCCACAGCTCCCTGCACCCCAGGTGAAGGGGTCCCAGGGGGGTTCTCCCATGCTATAGCAAGGTCCAGCAAAGTCCCCATCCCCTGGGACAAGGGGGAGATGGAGGTGGGTACATC
>BJBW01019669.1:0-13885 GCA_004320125.1 Scolopax mira | reverse complement strand
GGGAGGTATGGTTTAGTGATGGTGATCCTCATTTTTTGTTGTGTGGGTGTCTGTTTTTGTCAGTTAGGTTGACGGTTGGACAAGATGATCTTTAAGGTCCCTTCCAACCTAGAAGATTCTGTGATTCTGTGCAACCTGCACTAGATGGACCTGCTCTGGCAGGGAGGTTAGACTAGATGATCTCCAGAGGTCCCTTCCACCCCTACAATTTTGTGATTCTGTGATTCTTTTCACCTATGTGAGCTTGTTGTGGCAACTGCTGTGTGAATACAGAGAGAGGATATTGTCAGGGAGAAAGAGGTGATAGGAACAGTCTTGTGGGTACCTCAGCAGAACTGCTGGGTTGCACCTCGATCCATGCTGTAGCCATGCTTCTGCAGGGTTATATAGCAACACAGGTGCCAGAATAGCACATGCCTCCTTACAGAGAGGAGGACAACTTGGAGGGTGAGAAATGTATCCTAGACCTAACTAGGAGATGTATGTTTGTGTGTTTTGTTTCCTCCTTGTAGCTACAACAGAGACTCGGAGGAATTAATGAAATGGCTGGATTCTGCTCAGCAGAGAATGAATTTTTGGAAGGAGCAGTCTCTCAATGTGTCACAAGATCTCCCTACCATACGGGATAACATCAACAGCTTGCTTGTAAGTCATTTCTCTACCAGGTTTAAATAAGATGTTGTGACTTAAAATGAAAATGACCCTTTTGGATGTTTTTTGTATTTGCTATGACCCAGAAGGTGGCCACATAATATAGCACTGAATGGCTGTGTGCTCCAAAGCCACCCCATTATCTGTGTGGGGAACCATGAGGATGGGAGGCCACCAGAGATCCTCCTTCAGATTGCAATGCCAGCCAGAGTGCATAAATCAGAACGGACTCCTCTCGTAATGAGCTTCCAATTGCAACACATGACATCCCAGACAGGATCTCTTATGTACCTACAGTGGCCTTGCTCCTGATGCCAAATACCAGATACAGCAGTTCAGCCCAGCTGTTGGGTCACTTACTAACAGAATCTGGAGTGTGGTCTCAGGGAAGAGGGGTGAAGACAGCTGGGCTGTAAGAAGGTGGTCAGGTAAAGTTAGGAAAGAGAAATGTACTCAATTGCATTTTGTGTCTTTGCCTGCACTCCCCTAATGCTCTGCTTCCCATGTATGACTAGCCAGGAGGTTCAGTGCCAGTGTGAGGCCTGACAGACGGAATCTGGCACACTGCAAAGCAAAGCATCATGAAGGCCAGGTGTGAGCTGACCAAAGACTCAAGGACCAGGGTTGCTCACTCAACCTCTATGTGAAGTGGGGATCAGGATCTTCCCAATCCCTGTGGAGCAAAAAGTGGCATTCAGCATTGTATTGAGCTGGGCAGAAAAACGCCTTACCTGCTGCCAGAACACATTGAGTTTAGGTTTTCTGAACTTAACAAACTTGCTGAAATGTGTTTGTTGAGTTGGAACTTCCTGTGACTGAAAACCTGTTCTGTCTTCTTCGATATATAAATATTTGCCTTCTTTTACATTCTCCTGTGCACCTCAGGCATTCTCTAAGGAAGCCGATGCAAAGTCTTCCCTGAAGTCATCCGTGGTGAGCACTGCCAACCAGCTCTTTCACGTGAAGCAAGCTGATACTGCGGCACTTAGGTCATCTTTGGCAAAGTTTGAGCAAAAATGGGGAGAACTGATTACACAGCTCCCAGCCATCCAAGAAAAGCTTCACCAGGTGAGGAACAACTCTGCTGCCATCTTTCAGTTCAAGCTAAATAGTCACTTTGAAAATGTCGCTGCTGGGATCCGGTTGGCTGCTCCATAAGGCCCCCCAAAGCACCTCTTCCTTAATTAGCTGTCTTGCTTGCAGAATATCCCCAATATTGTACTGCAGTTTAATTATTGCAGTGTTCTTCCTGGGCTGTTTTGCACACATCTGTCATCTTTACAGTTTTGTATGAAAGTCTTTTAAATTAGAAAGAATTTTCTTTCAAATTTCTGAATTCTTAACCTTTTCTTCATCCACATTGTGTGCCCCTCTGGAGCACAGGGCTCACTTTCAGGTTCATATCCAGATAATTGCAGCCTTTCTAAAATTACCGATATCATCTTCCTTGGTATTTCTTTCAAGCAGAGTGTAGAACGTTCATTATATGCTCTATCCATAGCTTCAGATGGAAAAACTTTCATCGCGGGAAGCTATTGCTGAACTAATGACCTGGCTGGACCATGTGGAACAACAGCAGGGACATGAGGAACCAATAAATTCACAACGTAGTGCTGCCCAAGTCAGAAGCCTCCTTCAGAGTTGCAAGGTAAATGGAAGTTCTAAGTCCAGGCCTTCTGCAAGGTGTGTGGCTGTAAAAAGGATGGAAAGATCCTACAGGCACTGTCGTATCCTTCCCCTTGTTCTCAGGAGGGGTTCTTCAAACAGTCTCCAAGGTGCCTTAAAATTTTCCTTTATAAAAACCTTTTGTTTCCATGCTACACAAAACGTTGCCTGCCCTGCAATACAGCTACTGCCTGCTGTGCTATAATCTCCTCCTCATGCTGTCCCATCTGTCTCACTTGCTCTCACTCTCTTGCACTTGGATTATAAAATGTGTTGAGCAGGAAAGCTTTGCTTCCTTAGGAAGACAGAATCTGTGTTTGTGCTGTGTTTTAGTCTTGCCTTTTCAACAAGGAATACCTTGTAATGGAGCTTCATAAGCAGGATCCATTTAACTAGCTAACAGGGTTTTGAATATTAAGTTTCATCAAAAGAGATAACCTGCTGTGAAAGAGGAACAAGACGAATGTTGCTGCAGAGAGAGAGGCTCTTGGCTGGATTCAGCTGCTAAAGCTGCAGTGGCATGGGCTGATTGCCCCAGCCACAGGGAGGATTCAAGCCATGCTTATACCTCCATAGGTGTCAGGGAGATCAACCTCAGGGAGCAAATTCCTCCAGAGACATATTTTGCTTTGCCCTTGTAGCGCTGCTGTGCAATGCGCTGGGCTCAGACAGGGCGACAGTTCTCAGTCTACAGCTGCAGTTCTCAGGCACTTGGTACTGCATATGAAGCAAGCATCAATGTAAGCATTTATTTTGGAGTCCCTTAGTATAGCAGACATATAACATTTTGGTCTGTATCAGTTGGATTTGGCAGTTGAAATGTGTAGGCGAGGCGCTGGTTTTAACCCTTTGGATATTTAGAAATCAGTTTGTAGGCATATCTTCTGCACATGTCAGCAATGTGAGGATGTGTATCCTGAGAAGAAAGCTGGGATGAGGGTCATGAATTTCTACAGGGAAGCAGCTATGGCTTCAGTACCTCTATTGTGCTATTCCCTGGTGGCGTTTTGTGGGTACTACTAGATACAATAAAGAGTCCTTTCCTCCTTTCTTCTCCTGAGACCTTCTGAAATAAAAAGGCATTCCCTTATGTTGTCCTCACTTTGCATGTAGTTTCTCAGTGACCTCTGGGCAAGGACACTGGTGCTGGAGGACCATTTTTCCTCCCAGGTATTCTGATATTCTATTCTGATCACAGATATTTTGATAAAGGAGTATGTGTTTGTCTACTCTTGGCTGTGAGTTGCAGGAGTACGGGAAGCCCTTGATCTTAGCCTAATCTGGGCCCGGGGCAGAGTGATGGTATTATCTAATGGATGAAGTACGGTGTCTGGTACGGCTAGGTTTTGTTCCCTGCTTCAATACTAGGCTGATCTTAACCTTGAGCTACCCGTGTACTGATAGTGATTTTCTGTAAAAGTTGGATGGATGGAAATAACTATAAAACTATAGAATGGTCAAAACTGAGAATTATCCCTACAGCCAGGACTCTTTCAGAAAAATATTTTGGGCCATGGTTCAGAATAAGCCATGAATGTCAAGCTATGTCTTGAAGCAGCTTTGGAACTGATTGAATTAAACTGTCAAACTAATTGTTTTATGTTTTTGTTCTTTTTTTTAATTTATATTATTTTTCCCCTCCAGGAATGTAAGATGGAAATGAACTTTAAACAGTGGATAGTAGATTTTGTTAACCAGTCCCTCTTGCAGATGAGCACTTGTGATGTGGAAAGCAAGAGGTATGAAAGGACAGAATTTGCTGAGTGTCTTGGAGAGATGAACCTGCGATGGCACAGGCTGCAGGCTTCTCTGAACAGAAAGGTTTGATTGAGTTATTAATTGCTTTCTCTCACAACTCTGATCTTCCCCGTGCTCTGTATTTTACAAGCAGCCTTTCTCCCTGAGTCTGAAAACACCGTTGAACAAAGTGGGACTCCCTGTGCTCTCTGTCCATCCTACTGTCTCATGAGCAGCCCCTGGAGTGGTTTCATAGATCACCAGCCATCAGGTGGTGGGAAGGCATCCAAGTCTCAGCAAAACCTGGGAGGGTAAACACTCCTGTAACTTGCAAGGAGGGAAAATAGACAAAATCTGCTCTTTGTGACAGCCTGGGATTCCTCAAAAAAAGATAATACATGAAGTGACATGTCAACAAAGATGACCTGTATTGAGAAAACTGAAAAAGGAAGAATTCAGGATAGTGTCTGCAGGGGAACCTGTTGGTGAAATCTGTTGAAGCTTTGGTGTGCTGTGAAATTTGGGGCATTTAAAACTTAATGGGAGAAAATACCTGATGATTTGTGGAAAGGAGAGGTGCTGCACTGCTTGGCACAAGCCAGGCCCTGCTCAGCAAACACAGCACCAAAAAAATACTTAACTTACAACGGGAACAAGAAATAGGGATATACTAAGCTAGCTCCCATTTTGCCATTGTAGCATTTGGATTTGCCAAAAAAGTAGTTATTAAATAAGTAGTGTTCACAGCCGTATTCAGATGGGGACATATGACCCTGCTGAAAAAGGCACAGCAGGGATGTGTTCCCAGCCCTGCTCCAGCCCCCGTGGGTCACTGGAAATGGGTTACACTGTGTCTGTGTCCTCCTTCTGTAGTAATGAAATATACTTTTCCAATGGAGTGCTTTGAAGATCAGCAGCTGATAGGCAAATTCGATGTGTAGACTAACTGATACCAACACATCTTCTGTAGAAAATCTGTTTCAGGCAGTGCCTTGGAATTGCTTTACCCTAGTGAGGCTAGAAATAGTCCATGCATCCAGAATTAGATGCTGGTGCTTGTGTGAGCCAATGCTCAGAAAAGCTTGTGTGGCTCAAGTGTTACACAAAAGACCAGGAGAAGGTTAGTAAAATGCAAACATGAGACTTCTGGAAAGAGTCTCTCTACCAACAGAGTTTCTCTTTCACCTCTGTTTATCTGGCAAATTTACAGGGCTTTGGGAGAAGCTGCCCTCCCTGAATCCAGATAATAACACTACTGATCAAACGGAAAATTCTCCAATTTTTTCTGACGCAGAAAGTCTTCCAGAAACATTTTCAAGGGGAAAGTTCAGTTCCTGCACAACTGAAAGTTCCCATGGTGGAATTTCAGGGTTTTTTTGGGGAAATCATCTTCTCTAACAATTTCCAAAAAACTGCATTCTAGGACTTAATGGATCCTCAGAGCCAAGACTGAAGATAGGAGACTTGAGGTCTCTTGCTTATTAGTAACTTAGGGAGAACAAGGTTTGCAGACTCCATATGAATGTGTCCACGTAGCCTGGGCATCCCTGGCTTGTCAGGTCTGCAGGCTGCCAGCTCTAGAACCCAGACTGCCTTGTTTCCTTCCCTGGGAAAAGGTCAGATCCTAAAGAACCAGTAAAACTTCTTAGCTTTTCCTTTCAAACTATTTTCTCTAAATGGTATTTTCAGTGGTAAATACTGTAATCTCAAATTCTGTCATGGAAGGCAGAGCCCTGTTTCTGCCTGCCTCTAGGTTGAAGTTCTGTAACTTTCAGATACAAGACCTGGAACAACTTTTGGAGGATATTACTGAAAATGAGAGCAAAGCACAGACTCTGCGCAGCTGGCTGGAAGCTCAGAGTGGTCGACTGAGATCTTTGCAAACCCCAGCAAGTCTGATCTCTGCACAGAACACGTTAGATGATTGCAAGGTAAAGCATTATATGTGTGATATTACTCTAAAAACCATGTTTAGCATTTTGCTGAATCCAGACTAAAGAACTGTTAAGAACTGCTTTCTGTTAAGACGTTAACAGAAAAAATATAAAGAAAATTTCCATTTCCTAGAAGAATAGTCCAATATAATTTTAGTTAAAGCATAGTAGGTTCAGGTGATAAAAAGCCAGATCCACTTTTAATGTGAATTGCTATTTTATGTTTTTAACTCCACTTGAAGATGCATCGGCTGTTGTTCTGTGTATTTAGAGTGGTGTGCAGCAATATTGTTGATTGATGCTTCCAAAAGTACTAGTTCTTGGGTCAGCACAGCTATGGCAAAGGCTATCAGTTCCATTAGCTTGAAGAGCTCTATGGTGGAGCACTTCTTCCTCCTCCTGCCCTGGAATGTAATCTTTCTGTACCAGCCTCAAGAATCTGTGTATCCTTTGGTATTGTGTTTTCCTAGGCGTCAGTTCCCTAAAAATTAGTACAGGTGCAGCTAGCAAATATTTGGCTCCTATTACTCTGACAATCTACTGTTTTAGCTCAGTACAGTCTTTCCTCTCTGTTGTTTTTTTTTCTTCTAACATGGAATATTTGTTCTTTCATTGCCATGGTTACATGCCTCTCTTGTAGGAGGCTGCTTTTATTGCCTAGAGTGGTCTGTTACACACCAAGTTACTTGTCTCTCTGAAGCACTCTGAAACGTATCAAGGAGACAGAATGGAAGAGGGACACAGTGTATCTTTGACTAAAACTAACCTGCCCACCCTGCTAGGATGCAGGTGGCTAAAACGTTTCATTAAAATTAATTCTCTCAATAAAAATTAGGTCCGCATTTGAAAATGTTTTGGGGACAGTAGGTGGGGGAAACACAGGTCATGGCTTTAAACGTGGTATTACAGGAAAATGTTAGGGCCTGTTTTGTGTGTGGATATTTACTCGTGTTGTGAAGAACTTACTGCTGAGCTTTCTCCAGCATGTCAAGATCTTGCCGATTGTGTTAAGGGTGAAGTTATTCTCCTAGACATCTCCATTGATTTAGGTGGGGTTTCACCCATGGGAGAGAGCCTCTGACGAAGAGAACAAGCTGAAAATAACTTTCTAGAAGCTGTTAGAATGTCAGGGACTGTCTTGCTGCAAAATCGGTTCCTATTCAATCTAAATCCTAAATCAGTCTCTGCTGGAGCAGAGGAAGACCCAAATTCTAACCTGCCCAAGGAAAAGATCAGCTACATTAACAGGAAAACTTTTTGCATCTGGAGAGGTACAAAGAGGCCTGCGTGGTCACTGAGCAATTAGTTCCTGATGTCCAGTCCTTGTGCTGACATGAAATGGACTGATTCTAGTTCTACCTGCAGGAGACTGTCTAAAGCAGCTGCCATCATTTTGAGTTCCTTTAAAACCATTGTTTGGTATCAGAGCTGAAAGGTGGTGGTATCAGGTGGTGGGTGTTACATGTCTGAAGAATTACACAGAATTGGTTTATAAAGGACTGTTTATCTAATCTCCTCACATGGAAGGCTCATTATAAGGCTCATTAAAAGGTATTATTTATCTTCCCTTTTTCTTCTCTTTTTTTTTCATTTAGGAGCTAGAAAATCAACTCGCAATTAGATCCAAAACTCTTGATGAACTCAAACAGAGTTTGGTGTTGAATGGCAGCACAGAGCAACCCCCAGAAGGTCTGTCTCTCAGGGCAGCTGAGCTTTGTGAAATGATGGACAGCATTGTAAGCCAGGTAACAGCCTTGTTGGCATTCAGATTCCCTCCAGTACATATTCTTACCACCAGCATTATTAATCTTCTTCATGGGATAGCAGGACCTGGTACAAAAAAGATGCAAAGTATTCCTTGCTCTTAATCTTAACTTTCCTAGGAACTTCCTTTTAAGTCTGTGGTATAACGAAAGTTAATGTATTTCCAAGGTTTAGTGATGAAAAAGGTCTGATCTCAAAGTAGTTTGAATACAGGGGGAAGAATACAGATCCCATCTGCAGTTTAAGAAAATAAAGATATATCACTACTGTTTTTCTGTTGAACCAAAAATGGAGACCTTAAACTTTCTTACTCAATCTGCTTCTCTTTCATACCCCGGTGTTCCTCCCATGTAGTACGCTGGTGGAAGCTTTCTACTCATTCTTGCTGTAGCTTTCCCATTTCCCTGGATGGTGTTTACTATCTTCAAATCCTATGCAGTTTGCAGTTGCTTCAAGGAGAATCTGACAGATTGATTTCCCATGCAAATTGACTCCCCACCAGTTTGCATTTATAGTTATACTATCTTAATACTTGGAAGTGATCTTTTTTATCTAGATGTAATTTATAGGTGCAGAAGATAAAATAATGAATGCATTTATGGATTTAAATTTGTGATCAACTAGTGGTGTTCTCAGGAGTCAGTATTGGCTCCAATCTTGTTTAATATATTCAAACAACCTGGATGAGAGGACAGAGTGTACCCTCAAAAAGTTTGCTGATGACACAAAACTCGGAGGGGTGGTTGACACACCAGAAGGCTGTGTTGCCATTCAGAGAGGCCCAGACAGGCTGGAGAGTTGGATGGAGAGAAACCTAATGAAATTCAACATGTGTAGTGTCCTGCACCTGGGGAGAAATAATCCCCCACACTGGTACAGGGTAAGGGCCAACCTGCTGGAAAGAAGCTCTGCAGAGTGGAACCTGGAAGTCCTGGTGGACATCAACTTGCCCATGAGCCAGCAACATGCCCTTGTGGCTAAGTTGGCCAATGGTCTCCTGGGGCGCATTAAAAAGAGCGTGACCAGCAGGTGGAGAGAGGTCATCCTCCCCCTCTGCTCTGCCCTGATGAGGCCCCATCTGGAGCACTGGGTCCAGTTCTGGGCCCCATAGTTCAAGAGAGACAGGGAAATGCTCCAGAGAGTCCAGTGGAGGGCTATGAAGATGATCAAGGTAATGGAACACCTCTCTGACGAGTAAAGGCTGAGAGACTTGGGTTGGCTTAGCCTGCAGGAGAAAAGACTAGATGAGGTTGGACTAGATGATCTCAGAAAGTCCCTTCTAACCCTTACAGTTCTGTGATAATAAATAACCATATACAGCAGAGGATTATATGTGATGCAGTGATTGTGTTTATAGTTGAGATTCCCTTACACGGTCTATTATAAACACCTTGGTTTTGTTCCTCAAAACTTTGTGAAACCTTTGCTTGAACCCTTCCACATGAGGTGTCTGTCCAGGATGGCTCTGCTGCTTCTTGTTTTAGGTTTCCACAGAATTGATGTTGCTGTTTCTTATCAAGAAAGCAGAGAGAAAGTTTTTCCTCCTGCTGTAGAGCTGGGGATTGTTATTAGCAGGATTGACAGCCTAGTTGTCAATCAAAAACCTAGACAGCTTTTGTCTTCTTATTATCACCATGAGTCTCATTAATTTTAGTATTTTTTGATTTAAGTATCAAACTTGCAAACTTCAGAATGCAGCCTAGGTGTCTGCATGTGCAATGAAACACTGAGGACAGCTTTTTTACCCTCAGGTGACTGCTCTCAGCACAGCTGGGCTGTGATTTCAAATACAGGTCTAAGGAGATGTGATATCTTGATTGTACTACCCGTAGGTTGATCTCAAGACTGTGAGTCTGTGGCCCAGAAACATTTCATGAGCACAATATCTTTCTGTCTTCTTTATGTGTTCAGTAATCAGCTGCAGGCTACAAAAGAGTAATTAGAGATCCCTCCCACCTATACCATAATTCAAATGAGAATAGGGATGATTAATCCGTGTACTCCTGCATTCCTAGAACTAGGATGCTAGGATATAACTATTTGCAGTCTATTTAGCATGCACTATGGTGTAGAAAAGGCTTCATCTTCTATTGTGTTGATGCACAATCTGGCATCTGGCTTTGCCAGGTCCCGTGGAGACATGCTTGTTTACTTGCCTGGTTTTCGTGTTTTTCTCAAAGCATCTGGTACTAGCATGGGTGAAAAAAGATACTGAAGCAGATGAATGTGATGTCTAACACATGACGTGCTTTATGTACTTACCTGAAACAGAAGAGTAAAAACCACAAATCACATTGAAGGAGGACTGTGGTTATGTGTTTGCAGTGTTCAGGAGTATGTGGCAAATGGAAACCATGCTTGCTTCCATATAGATTAAACAACTGTAATAATAAAAGAGACATACAAAACAAAGAGGATATCCATGATCTAATTTTATATGAGAATCCTGAGGTTTCTAGACTGCGACTCAAGTGGGCCTGCATTATTAGAGCACAATGGCATAAGAGGGATGATAGCTCTCCAGAGTGTTGAAGTAGCATCTTCTTCCACACAAAACAATTTCTGTTCAAATTTTAATTAAAAGGAAACTTGATCTTTGGATCAAACTGTCTGCTTTCTAAGATGATTAAGGCTCTCTGCTTCCTCCTACTTCAGGTTGATTTTGTCAGGAATGAATAAGCAGTTCATTATTTCAATACTACTTATCTTTTGGGGTGTTCTGGAGTTGTGGCTGACAGAACAGTGCTACCTTGAACTCTGGTTAAATTTTTATTTCTAGGAAATTAATGAAATTCACTCTAAATGCTGTTTACTGTTTACTTTGAATTCCTTACCAAGTAAGAAAATACACCAACTTGCAAAATTCTTCTGGATTGTCATGCAGTGAGCATTAAGCTTAGATTTTTAAGCCACTTTAAAGGTGATTTATATGTGAGGACTACCCAAGAAATAGTAACAAAGTGGTTTGTTTGCAGGTTGCACAGTTAAAGACCTCGATGCAGTCAATACTGAAGCAGTGGAGAGTATACGATGAAGCTTATGCAGAAGTCAATCTGATGACAACAAGATATTTATACTGCACAGACCAGTGCAAACGTTCTGCGGTGTCACTGGAAGCTTTGGAAAACCAGGTGAAAACTCTCCAGGTAAATCTACTGAAGTTGTCTTATTTCTGTACTTCCTTCTGTGCCTATAAACTGAAAAAAACCACAGAAAATCTGATATGACCAACTTCCTCTTCATTATAGTGCCATTGAAGACAGTGAGATATTTTTGGTTTACCTCCAGAGGCACCGAGGATTATTTTTAGACTTTTTACTTTATCTAGCACATAAGTTCAACTTTGATGCAAATTAGGTCCCAAGGTTCAAGAGAGAAGTACTGGGCAGCTACTACGATGTCTGCCTTACTGCGGGCAAGCAGAGCCTCAGGTTTGGATTGCAAAGATCCCTTGACGTTTTAGTCTTCTGCACATACTGAAAGGCATCCCCATATGAAGCACCAGATCATCCTACCCCCTTGCACCACGGAGTCCAGATGTGCATTCCACCACATACTAATGTCTACTTGAAGACCAATGGCATCCTGGCCTGTATCAGGAGGTGGGAAGTGATGGTGCCTCTATACTGAGCACTGGTGAGGCCTCACCTCGAGGGCTGTGGTCAGTTCTGGGCTCCTCACTACAGGAAGGACATTGAGGTGCTGGAGCATGTCCAGAGGAGAGCCACCAAGCTGGTGAGGGGGCTGAAGAACAAGTCGTAGGAGGAGAAGCTGAGGGAACTGGGCATGTTTAGTCTGGAGAAGTTGAGGCTGAGGGGAGACCACCTTGCCCTTTGCAACTCCCTGAAATGAGGTTGAGAGAGGTGGGGATTGGCCTCTTCTCCTAAGGGAATAATGACAGCAGCAGAGGAAATGATCTGAAGTTGGGGCAGGAGAGGTTTAAATTCAACATTAGGAATAATTCTTTTCCTGAGAGGGTGGTCAGGCATTGGAACAGCCTGCTCAGGGAGGTGGTTGAGTCACCATCCCTGGAGGTATTTAAGAAATGTGTAGACGTGGCACTTCAGGGCATGCTCTAGTGCCTGAGATTGTGGGGTTGTGTCTGAGGTGCTGGGACTCGGTGCAGAAATGATGGGGACCTGTGAGAAAACTGGCAAAGGGATCATGTCTCTAGATCTGATTTGAATGCTTCCCTTGGGGTACTATGTCCCAGTCACTGTGCCACTGACCACTCACACATTTTTGCATTCAACTGTCATTTGCATTAAGGATTCTTTCCATCTGTAAACAGCACTGGAGTCAAAGTCCAGGTCCCAGGATTTTCTCCTTCCCAAAATATGTGGCTTGGGTTGGATGGGTACAGCAGGCTTGCATCAGAGGAGGGGGATACCCAAGCCTGATGTTTCCCATTCCTCCAGTGCAAAGTCAACTGTTGGGTCAACCTCTAGAGAGCTGGAGTTTCTTGCACAGCCTCTGAATAAGGCTGGGCATAAGTGCCAACGCTCTGGATCATCTGGCTGCTCTGCTTGGGTGTTACAGTGGGGCATCTAGAGAGGGCCTCAGGCTGGCCGCAGGTCTGAACCTCTTCCAGTTATGGCCAAAATCCCCTTACCTGGCTTTAAATGAGTATTTAATTGTTGTGTAAACACTCATTGTTTCAATGTAAATAAGGCCCGTTTTGGTTTATTTTCAAGTTACAGCAGAAGTGGTGCAGGCCAGACTGAGAATGTAAATCCTGGCTACGTGTGTCTCAGCAGTAAAGTGTGCATAAGTGCTTTCCATCCTCACCTGGGAACAAGTAATTAATGGAAGGAACTGGACACCTTCCTTCCTTCACCTTCTTTATTTTTAATCTGGAGCAATTGCCTGTATCAGGAGGGGGAACATGCAGGGGGACAGGAGTTCTCAAAGCACTTTTACTGCCTGTAGAAATTTCTCTCAAACAGTGTCTTAAAAATAAAAACATCTGTTCAAGGCTGTGGGTTTGTTAAATGAGCTGTTTCTTTAAGTGTAAATAATAGAATGGTCACAGTTGGAAGGGACCTTAAAGATCACGGAGTAGGCAGGGACACTTCCCACCAGACCAGGTGGCTCAAAGCCCCATCCAGCCTGGCCTTGAACCCCTCCAGGGATGGGGCAGCAGATATTGGGAGGCTGCTCTAAGGTCTCCTCGGAGCCTTCTCTTCTCCAGGCTGAACCCCAGCTCTCTCAGCCTGTAAAATAAATTATCTCAGTTTAAAATAGGCCTCCTGAATGATGCTTTAGTTGAATGACCATTTAAGCTTCCTTTTAGGATCAGCTTTTACACTTTTCAAAAACATTTTAATGTGTGCTGCAAACAATTGGCATTATTGCTACCCTGTTGCTACCAATCTATAGGGGAAGTTATGCTTAGGTCATTCATCTCCACAACTAATTGCAATAATCCCTTTTTCAGTCTCTTCAAGATGAGTCGGAGAATGCTGAAGAAAGTTGGGCCAAGCTCCAGGCTGCTGCCAGTAACCTGAAGAAAAACTGCTCCCCCTCCATTGCAGAGATTATTGAACTGAAGTGCACGGAGGCACACACCAGGTAAGATTGGGATAAAGACCTCCTGTTATTAGTATTTAAAAAAAAAATAAAATGTTGCTGAGGCAGGGCTTGAACGTCTGTCAGATTTTTAAATCTCACCGATCTGAGGGCACCTATGTGAGGAGTAGCTGATACTACCTTTTTTATGAGGGGTAGTTGACTTCTGTGCTGCCATACAGCCAGACTTGGACAGGCTGGAGAGTTGGGCAGAGAGGAACCTGATGAACTTCAATAAATGCAAGTGCAGGGTGCTGCACCTGGGGAGAAATAACCTGCTGGAGAGTTATCCTTCCCCTCTACTCTGCCTTGGTGAGGTCCCATCTGGAGCACTGGGTCCAGTTCTGGGCTCCCCAGTTCAAGAAGGACAAGTAAATCACATGAAGTCCAACGGGAGCAAGTGCAGGGTTCTGCACCTGAGCCGGAACAATCCTCGCCATCAGTACAGACTGGGCAACGAGGTGTTAGAAAGCAGCCCTGAGGAAAGGGACTTGGGGGTGCTGATGGACGAGAAGCTGGACATGAGCAGGCAGTGGGCACTTGCAGCCCAGAAGGCCAATCGCATC
>BJBW01019659.1:0-12435 GCA_004320125.1 Scolopax mira | reverse complement strand
GGGACAAATCCCTTTGCACCGGCACCGGAGCCACCTCTTGTGCCACGAAATTCCTGTATCCCACCCATGGCGTGGCTGACATGCCCGGGGAAGGCACAGCCCCAGCGGGATGGAGCCCATGTGCTGCCCTGCCACGACCACCCCTGCTCCCCCCATCACCCTCACCCCAGCACAGATCACATGGGTCTGTATCGGGGGTTCCCCCATCCCCAAAACTCATCCCACTGCAAACAAACCCCAAGGGATGTCCCATTCCCACACTGATGCCAACCCACTGCAGCACCCACAGCTCGGCACGGACCCCGGGGAGAGCCACAGAGGGGGCTCCCAGGTGTCACATCCGTGCTGGGGTGGGGGCCAAGGGCTGGAGGAGTGGTCCCGAGGGGAGGCACTGGTTTTGTTGCCCCCAGGACGCTCTTCCCTGCCCTGGGGTAAGGGGATTAGTGGGCTCAGTCAAGGTTGCGGGGAGGGGGCTCTTCTCTGGGGCAGCCTGGAAAGCCAATCAGTGATGGCAAAGGGGCCCCAGGAAGGACGGGGTGGGGGGGGGGCTTGTGGGTGGTGGGAGAAGCCGGTGACCCCCCCTACCACCACCCCGTATCTCTCCTCCATCAGGTCTGAGGAGCCATCCCGTGCTAGTGCCGGACTCGCAGGGAGAACCGTGACCCGGGGCAGGCTGCTGGCCCCGGCACAGCCATGAGCCTGGAGCCCCCCCCCAAGCCGGAGATCAAATCAGCCACGAGGGTGACGGGGGGACCTGCCACCCCCCGGAAGGGACCACCCAAATTCAAGCAGAGGCAGACGAGGCAGTTCAAAAGCAAGCCCCCCAAAAAGGGGGTGCAGGGGTGAGTGGGGCAGAGCCCTGGGACCCTTGGCAGGCCGCTGGTGTTGGGGTGGGGGGGGGGGGGGACACAATTGTATGTGTCAGCCAAGGGTGGGAGGTGTTGGCTGGGGGGGGGGCTGTGAGGGTGGTGGGGCGTCAGGGCAGACACTTTCTCTCTCTTTACAGGTTCGGTGACGACATTCCAGGCATGGAGGGGCTGGGAACAGGTATGGGGGTCCCATCCCTGCTTTGCCATGTGGGGGGTGGGGTGGGAAATGGGGCTCACTGTGGGCACGGCTGCCCGTGGCTGGGTTGGGGGGGAAAGTGGGGGGGTGAGTTGTGCTGACGAAGCCTCTTCTCCCCAGACATCACCGTCATCTGTCCCTGGGAAGCCTTCAGCCACCTGGAGCTGCACGAGCTGGCTCAGTACGGCATCATCTAAGCATCATCGCAGCCCCCGCTGCCCCCCCCCCCCATAGCACTGCGTAGGTAGAAGCTGCCCCCCCACCACGGTGGGGGTCAGCCTGGAGAAATGCTCATTAAAACCCAGAACGAGCTCAGGAGCCCCCATGTCATGATCTGGGGGGGGGCGGGTGGGGGGTAGCATCTCCCTGAGCCACGGGGAGGGAAGGATGGATGGGACACAGATGGGGTTCAAGTCTTGTGCTGAGGTTTTATTTTTGGGCCCCCCACGGTGTTGCGTGTGTCCTCCCACCCCTCCCCAGCACACCCTCAGCCCCCGATGTCCCTGAGCACCTTCAGTGCCATGAGCACTCCCACGGCCTCCACCAGCACCAGCACGGCGGCACCGGCGGCGATGCCCCCCGCTTGGCCCCGCAGCCAAGCACCCAGCTGGGCCAGGCAGCCCCCCAAGTGCACGATGGCGCCGGCCGCCGCGTCCCCCAGGCGCAGGACCCCAAAAGCACACTGGACGTTGGCGATGGTGCTGTTCTGCCCAGGGTCCAGGCAGCAGGAGGCAGGGACGCCGCACGCCTGCACTCCCGGGGCGCTGCAGTTGAAATACCTGCATTGGTGGGGGGGGGGGAAATGGAGAAAAAGAGAGAGATGGTGGGTCTTCACACCATCCCAGCGCAGGGGGGGACACACAGACACCCCCCCTCATCACCGCCCCAGCACCCCGACTCACGGGTTGGCCTCCCAGTCGCGATAGGAGCCGAGGCCGCAGCACCCCAAGCTCCGCTGCACCTCGTCCACCAGGAACCGCAGGTCGGGCTCCTCCTGGTAGCGCAGGAGGCAGAGGAGCAGGGCATCCCGCAGGGCATCCCGCAGCCGGCCCCGCGCCCCCAGCAGCAGCAGCCCCCCCAGCACCTCCAACCCCGCGAAGGCCAGCACGGCCCCCACAAAGAAGCGCAGGAGGCAGGGGCTGGAGCGCAGGGCCCCCAGGCAACCAGCCAGGGAGGTGACGGTAGCCCCCAGCCCCACCAGCACGAAGAGCAGCATGGGGTCGGAGGCCAGGGGGGCCAAGCCGTCCTCCCGCAGTGAGCCCTTGGCTAGCAGTCCCCACACCCCTACGGCCAGGGCTAGCAGACCCAGCAGGAGGAAGAGGAGGTTCCAGAGGAAGGCCAGGTAGCGCACACACTGGCTGAAGGCGTTGGGTTTGGGGGGGACGGGGCACCACACTCCAGGGTCCTGCTCGGCCACAGGAAGGTCCATGTCCCCATCATCATCATCATCATCAGAGGAGGAGGCGGTGTAGGGCAGCTCCACCAGCATGGGTGCCTGCATGGGGAGATGAGCCACTCGCCACTGGTGGGGCAGCCCCCCAGAAATGTGCCCCCCCCCCCCCTTTAGGCAATATAACCCCCCCACCCCACATCCTGAGGCTGCCATGGGCTCCTGCACCCCCTTCCCAAGAGCCCCCCAGGGCAGTCACAGCATGGAGACCCATCACGGAAACCCCCGGGGGTCTGGGCAGATGGGGAGGGTGTGGGTGCTCCCCCAGAGCCCCTGCCCCTAAGGAGGGGTGGGGGGGATCCATCCCTAGGGACACCCCAAGGATGCTGCAGGCTCAGCTGGAATCCCCCACAGGGGATCCCGAGGGGGGGAGACCGGGGGTCCCGCAGGTCCCCGACGTTACCTGGGGCAGCAGCCGGGTGGTCTCCCCACCACGGGGCCGGGAGAGCCGTACCATGCCCGGCGCCATCCCGCCCGCTGCTCGCCGGTCACACTCCCATCATGTGAGGGGCCGACGCTTAAATAGGGCCCCGCCAGAACACACCCCCACCCACCCCACCCCCCGTTGGCGGGGCCGGTAATGAGGGCACGGCAGGAGGCGAGCGGGGGGGCCGTGCCCCGCGGAGAGGCCCCGTGCCCGGGCCGGAACCCGCAACGGGGCTACCGGGGGTGGCGGAACGGGTGGGGTGTGGAACGAAAGAACTTGCGTAGCGGCGTCGGGGGGAACGGCTGTAGTTGTGGCAACGAGGCATCTTGGGGGACAACTATAGGGGTGGCACCGAGGCAGAACGGGGGATGGTGGTGTGGTGGCACCACCGTCCGGCCTAGGAACCTTTGGGGCGGCGGAACGCAGGCGCAGGGGCGCGGGGCCCGGGGGGTACCGGCTCGGGAGGCGGGCCGGGCCCGGGAGGCGGCGGGCCGGAGCGGGCCGGGCCGGGCGAGGCGAAGCGGAGCGGGCCGGAGAGGAGCGGGCCGGGCCGGTGGAGGGGCGGGTGGGCGAGTCCCGGTCCGTCGGCGGGCAGCGCCATGGCGGAGACGATCGTGAGTGGGGCCGGGCGGCGGCGGGCGGGGGGGAGGGGCGATGAGGCAGCAGATTCCTGTGGGGCGGCGGGGCCGGGCCGCCATCCCCCCCACACTCCCCCGCACCCCGGTGGGACAGCACCGGGCACAGCCGGTCCCGACGGACGGGACGTCCCGCCGGGAGTGCGGCACCTCCGGGTCCGGTCCCGGCCGTCCCCTTCCCCCATCCCCCCAGGAGCCGGGCCCTGGACTGATTCTCCGTGGTTTTGCCCCAGAGAGAGTGCGGGGTTTGGGAGCGGGGTCACGCTGGGCCTCGAGCGGGGACGTCCCTGGGGAAGGTGCCCGGTCTGGGCCGGGGAAGGGGCTCGTCGGTCCCGTCAGGGTCTCCCACTCCCCTCAGGGAGCTTGTTCCCCTGCTGAAGGCTGGGAGGGTGTAAAGGGGCTCCTGCGGGGTGGTGTGGGGACACCGACAGCCCCCCGTGTCCCCCATCCCTTGTGTCCCCCCTCTCAGCACACACTCTGCCATCCCCAGCGCGGCTCCGTGTTACGTTTCAGAGGGTGAACATTTCTCCTGAGAGCAACCGGAGTCACTTCTCCGGTCCCCGGCAGCACGAGGACCCTGACATTTACATTTGCCACTTCCCTGGCACCGCGTGAAGAGTTGTCCCCGGCTTTTTTTTTTGGTTTTGCCCCAAAAGCTGCCAGTTTCTCCCCGTCTCTGACTCCAGGCTGCAGCAAAACTGCTGTCGAGTCTCTCACAGGAACAGCCTGAGCCTTGTGTCTCCTCTGGGCTTGTCATTAGCGGTGGAAGCTGCGCGGCAGTAAGGTGGGCTGAGCCACAGTGCCCATTAGCACCAGTTCGACCAGTGCTTGTGCGTGGGCACCGAATAAATGGCTCCGCTGGAAGCTCTGATTCACCCTCCTGAAAGTTTTAATGCCGCGTCTGAGGTCAGAGCTTTTGACCAAAAAAAGCAACGTTAGCATTTTTCCTGGTGCCAGCTCCTCGCTGTGCCCCATGCGTTGGGGTGATTGTCCCTGCGACCTGCACCAGCAAATTACTTCCTTCTGCAATTACACGCCCTGTTGAGGAGCAGTGGTGTTAAAAGCAGGAGGGGAGGAGCGGTGGGGGACAGGGTGGGCTCCGTCCCCGTCGCTGACCGGGGTTGTCCTCTTCCCCCCCCCTGCAGATAATCCGTGTGCAGTCGCCCGAGGGAGTGAAACGCATCACGGCCACGAAGCGAGAAACGGTGGCGACGTTCCTCAAGAAGGTACCCCCAGCCCCCCGGTGACGTCCCCCCCTGGGTCCTGCTGGCTCTCACTCCCGGCAGATACGGGTGTCACCCCACGGCAGCGAGGATCAGCACGCTGTGTGGAAAACGTGTAGCCCAAACCGGTTTTCTCAATGCTATTCCAGGGGGAAAATAGCAACTTTTCATGAGAAAACTGACTCAGTTTTTCAGTTGGAGTTTCCTGGGGTGGGAGCTTTCCCGGGGAAGGAGGAGGAGGTTTTAGTGTTCTCCCAAAGAACCTGTAGCTGGGGAAGCAGAGGCTGACAACGCCACAGGAAAGCTGGTTGATAGTTGAAGCCTTCTGAGAGGGACTGGCCTCTTCAGGCGTGATCCAGTTGAGATTCAGCTGCTTGATTTGCATGTTGAATATCATTTGCACGTGCTCTGTGTGCCACTGGTTTTCCACTGTGGTTTTGGAGAGAGCAAGGAAGGAATTGAGGTGAAGTCTTAAGGCGATGTGAGAGCCTTTGGGGTCTCCTGGGAAAGATTTCCACCCTGGGCTGAGGGGAACACACTGAGCAGTGGAGCTGTCAGGTTTGGAGTTGGCTGTACCTTGTTCTTTGGGTTGATGTAACTGCTCAGTATTTAAAGTTTCCTATTTAAAAGTGAACAGTTTCTCCTTTTCCCTCTCTCCTGGAACTCTGCTGTAACCTGGAACCCTCAGATTAGGATTTCTTTGCTTCGGAAGAGGAGTACTTTGTGTTTCTGTGCCTGAAGGGCCATTCTTTAGCCAGCTAGATTTCCTTTTCCCCTGCAAGGGGGAAGAGGAGCAGCCTGAAACCTTCTGCTCTTTGTGAGTCATTTGCTTTGTTGGATGCTTGAGCCCAGACCACAGCAATCCCCATCAGACCAAGCGAAAATCCAGACTGATTTCGGGGCTGGGTCAGAGACACTCTCTGCAGTTTCTGAGCAGTCTCACCCCAGGGAAAACACATTGCTTTCAAAAAACATTTAAAAAAAAAAAAAAAGTCTCTGGAACCTGTGCAAAAGGAGCTGCTCAGTTTCAAGGGTTCATATTACCCGAGGCGACGTGGAACAATCCTGCTTGTACCACTGCCCAGCAGAACAAAAGCACCAGCACTCACTGAAATTGCCTGTTGATCCAGGGAAAGCCAAGCACAAGAAATGTTTGGGGTTTCGTTCCTAATATAGGGCTTAGTTGAAAGGGAAAAGTTGCAAATTTTACCACCGAAGATGTGTGTGTATTAATAGCCGTGGGTTTTAACACTGAAATGTTAATCCATATGGTGGGTTTCGTGTTTGGCTCGATAGCTGTAATTAAAGAGGCATCAGATTGCTGCTTCTGTGCTAGCAATTAACTTAGACCTCCTCCTCGATCACAGAATTGGCTGGGTTGGAAGGGACCTTTAAGATCCTCTAGTCCAACCATCAACCTCACTCTGATAAAACCCGTCACCAAACCATGTCTCTGAGCACTATGTCTGCCCGTCGTAAATCCCTCCAGGGATGGGGCCTCAACCCCTTCCCTGGGCAGCCCGTTCCAAGGCTTAATAACCCTTTCAGTGTCAAAATTTTTCCTAATCTCCAATCTGAACCTCCCCTTGAGGCCGTTTCCTCTTGTCCCATCAACTGTTCCTTGGGAGAAGAGTCTGACCCCCCCTGGCTACCCCCTCCTTTCAGGGAGTTGGAGAGAGCCAGAAGGTCTCCCCTCAGCCTCCTCTTCCCCAGACTGAACACCCCCAGCTCCCTCAGCCTCTGCTCACAAGACTTGTGCTCCAGACCCCTCACCAGCTCCGTTGCCCTTCTCTGGACCCGCTCCAGCTCCTCAATGTCTTTTTTGTGGTGAGGGCCCAAAACTGGACACAGCCCTCAAGGTAGGGCCTTACCAGTGCCCAGCCCAGGGGTACAATCACCTCCCGAGTCCTGCTCACTGGTGGCTCCAGAGAAGCTGCAAAAGTGTGCAAGAAAGTGCATTTCAGAGCAATAAGGGTCTCAAAAATCTGCCTTTTTTAGGACATCCTAGGGAAGGGTACTGCCAGTAAACTCTGGGGTGCAATCAGGTGAGAATGGAGTTAGCAATTAACTCAAGGATTTTGTTTAATGTATTTTGGAATTTGCCTCCCCCCCCCCCCAAAAAAAAGACTATTAACAAAAATTTTGGAGAAACTTGTAACATCGCTTTTAAACTCATTGTGGTTTTAAGTGGCCAAATGTGAAAATTGCTGTTGCTGTGAAGAGGTGTTTGACTGATTCAGAGTAAAACAGCCTTAATCTGGACCGGTGTGAGGATGAGTAGGGGAAAAACCCTCCCTGGGGACCTGGAGGTGGTTGTTGTGGGGAGAGGAGGCATGAAAAAAAGAGGTAAATGGAGAAAAACAGAAAGGAGAAGGGCAGGAAGAGCTTGATGAAACTCAGGTAGCAACGGGGAAGTGAGAGTGGAGCTGAGGGTGAAGGATCCTCAAGAGGTGAAGACCTGGAGTGAGGAATTCTGCTCGTAAGGAGTCGGGAATGACGTGGCTGGTGTGAGGGAGAGAACTGGGATCATGGAGAGGACAGTTGCCCTCCTTTTGTCATGACAACACTTTCCTGGATTTAGATAAAATACTGTATTTCTGTTGTGTGAGCGAGAGACGCGTTCTGTTTAACTTGCTTTTTTTAATTGCTTGTGTTACTTGGCATTTCTATTTTTCTCCATTTTCCTGTGCTCTTCAGAAATGAGTGTGAATTCCACTAAATTTTTGCAATAGAAGCTCTCTGGACTTCTCGCTTGCTCTGAGCAGCTTTCAGCATCTGACCAGGGGTGTGAGGTTTCTTAAACCTTGTCGTTCTTCTCTCTCTTCTTTCAGGTTGCAAAAGAATTTGGTTTCAGGAATAATGGGTTTTCTGTCTACACCAATAGAAACAGGACGGGAGAGATCACGGCCTCGCAAAACAAATCCCTCAATTTACTGAAAATCAAGTGAGTCTCGACCGAGTGGGGATGGAAGGGGGGGGGTGTCTTTGTACAACGGGGTGTCTCTTCCCTGGGCTGGCCTGGACTCTTCCCTCCGAGCTGGCGAGCAGAAGGCAACCTCACCTTCTCGAAGCCCTTGGCTTTCAGCTGACGGGAAGGGGCAAGCTTGACTGACGTGTCGAAACGGGGGCTATCAAAATGATGGGCTCTGGCAACCTTTTCTTCAGTCACTTCTTGCCTTGTGTTTGCTCCTTGTGCTGAGGCAGCGAGAGGCCTCCCAGTTGCTCGTTTCCAGCCCGTGGCAAACGCCCTCCTCCCTGTTCTCACTCACACCAGCCTTTTTTTTTTTTCTCCTGCGTCAGCACCAGGGTCTGGTAGTCCCCTGGGCAGAAGCCAGGGTTCTTGCCTCCTGTAGCCGGGCACCGAGGGAGATCAGAGGTGCCAAATGCTGCAGCCATTTCACGTTGGGTTGGGAAGGTCTCCGTTCTGTTCATGTCAAGAATAATGTTGATCTGGTTAAAAATACAAGAGCTGTTACCACCGCGGGCAACGTGTCGCTTGAATGTGTCAGCGCTGGCAGCTGTCTTGGGAAAGCTGTGACTCGAGGGATCCACGCTGGTCCTTTTCCCTGCTGGAGCTGTTGCTTCTCTCCAAAGGCTCTTTTCACCCTTTTCTTCATTTTTTTTTTCTCCTTCTTGATGAAAATATTTGCCTTTGTTGCGCAAATGACCCAAGAAGCAGAAAGAGGGGGTTGCTGGAATGGCTTCGGACCGCCTGTTTGCTAGTCTGTGTGTAGTCTGTGATAAATTACACCTTCCTCCCTGGTCCAGGAGGTTTGCTCCCCAGGAGCAGCTCCTGATGCCCATGTGTTGTGTTTCCCCTCCTGCAGGCATGGTGATATGCTGTTTCTCTACCCCTCGAGCCCAGCTGGCTCCTCCTCAGAGACCATGGACACCTCTGTCTCCCAAGGTTTGCGGCCCGTGGGGGCCCCCCAGGTGGTGGAAGATGAGATTGACCAGTATCTGATCAAACAGGATGGGAAGATTTACCGGAACCGAGACCAGCAGCTGTAAGTACAGGTGGATTTTGTTTCTGCCGACGCATCCGTGGCCTCACCAAAGCTTCTCTAACATCTTGTCTGTGAAACCAGCAGCCAGGAAATGTGCTGTGGGAACTGCCCCCCGAGCCACTGCTCCATCCCTTACTCCCTTTGAAATGTTCACAAGGGAAAACAGCCCTCGCCATTGTCCTGGAAGGTTAAATCGAGCTCTGGCGAGGCCAGGAAGGAAGCAGATACCAAAAATCCCAGGGTCTTTGCCAGGAAGGACTCACTCAGAGCATCTATTGTTCTGATCAAGGTGGCCCCTGCTTATGGAACTTGGGAGTGTGTATTTTGTGCTCCTAAAACATTGGGAGCTCTCTAGATTAAAATGAATACTTTGAATTCTTCCCCGGGATGTCCTGGCAGCTGGTGCTGTGCAGAAACACTCGGGTTTATGCTCCGTGTGTGGCATCTTGCTTCGTAAGCAGGAGCCCGCCGTCTGCGGGACCTTCTGTTCCATATGGTCCCAATATGTCACTCCCCATCCTTGGGGGTCCCGAGGTGACAGGGTGGCAGGGCCAGGTCTCCACCTGGCAGAGAAAGGCGGGTTGAGCCAGAGCTGCTGCCTCGGTGGGTGAGCATCGAGGGCAGATTTGTTTTCTAAATTGTGGAGCTCGAAGCTCTGACACCTTCCCCAGCCACCTGGGCAGAGCTGGCACAACCCTGTGTCACCCTCCTCGGCGCTGGGGTGGCTGCATGGGGCACCTCACCCAGGATGTCCCTTCTGTGTCCTCAGATCCAACCATTCCTCATAAAGGAAAAACACAGAAGGGAAGGGAACGAGTGGAAGCGGGACTTGGGTCTCTGCCTGCTTCGTTTTTGGCTTCCTCTCCATCACGTGCCTTTCTCTGAAACCAGGGAGTCCATTTTCCTCACAGAAATGCGACAAAGCCGAGCTTTGCCAAAACTTTTAGCTGCAAGAGGCTTAGGTAAACAAAGCAGCTTTTACTTTTTCTCAAAAAATAAGGATCCAACGGTGGGTTAATACCACCATAAATCTGCACACAAAAACCTGGACAAAAACGTCCTCTGGATGGTTGGGTTTGGTTTTTTTTTTTTATTGCTCATCGTTAACAACATCCCAGTTGGCTCCTGGGGTCTGTACTGGTTGCTGGCTTGGGGCTGGACCCCTCTGCAAAGAAACCTTGAAAAAGTGAAAATTTTAAAGGCAACCAGGAATTCCCTCTCCGAGAGAAGAGCTCGCCCTTCCCCCTTGTGTTGCCTTCCCTGTGGTTTATCTTTAGTGCTGCAGCCCCCGAGGAAGTTTGGAGAGAAGTAGCCCTTTAGGTGGAAAATCCTATCTCACCTTTTCAGGCTGAGGAGAAACGAGGGAAATGGCACATTATTGAAACAATAAGGCAAAACCCACCACTCCACGGCACAAACATTGTCTTTAACTCCACCACATTTTTCAAAAGAATAAATGGAGGTATTGTTCCTAGCAGGGAGCCAGAGCACAGCGGTGGATATTTATGATAAAAAGAGTGTGTCTGGGCTTGTTCCTGTGTTTGTGAGTGCGTATCAATCGAAAGGCAGAGGGGCTGAGAGCATTAGCAGCCCTTCCTGGGCCTTTCTGTACATTGTCTCCAGGATACTTGGTTAAAAGTGAAGCTGCAACTGGATCCCATCCATTTTTGTCTTTGCAAGAGCCAACGTCCAGGCTCCTCTCTAGAGGCTTTCCTTTGAAATCTCGCTCTGACCGAGTGCTGGGGCAGGGGTGTGGAAGGATTTTTGTTGTTGTTTTGATTTATTTATTTTTTTTTAAAGCCATCGCCTCAAAAGGAGATGTTTTTCCCTCCGTTTTGTAACTTTACCCAGAAGGTCTTTATCTGTCTGATAAACACGTCCTTCCCTGTTTGTCCCAGACCATCCTCTAGCGCCTGATAAAGGATGAATACTTTGGTTGTCTTTGTGTTCAAACCACCCAGCCTGACCACGGGCATTTTAAATTCTTTGGGTTGAAAGGCAACCCCAGCACAGGGTTGTAAAACTCGAGAAGCTGTGACCTGACGTGGGTTCACATGGGTCCCCATGGAGCCACTTGCCAGGGCCATCAGGAAGGGTTTGGTCTTGACCCGGGGGGACTCTCAGGTTTAACCTGAAGCTGCTGCTGCCTCTTTATGTGAAATTATCTTGTGGTGACCCCTCTGTAATATTCCCTGGTGGGTGGAGAGTCTCTCAGAGCCGTACGATCGCACAGATCTTCTGCCTCAAAACTCTGAAGTCTAGAGCAACTTTTACAGACTGAATTCTCTGTTATTAAATAAGATTTAACGCTATTTCTCTTTCTTTTTGCACAGGTGTCGCCACGGTCCCTTGGGTAAATGTGTGCACTGTGTTCCCCTGGAGGTAAGAACCCCGAAAAAGTGCTCTTGGAAGTCACACAGAAGCACATCCTCTTGGATGTGGGCTCTTCTGGTACGAACCATTCCCTCGGGGTGCTGCCCACGTTGAGACAGCACCTCTGGGCTGGAATCCCGCTGGGCACTGGCATCCAGGACCACTAAAGCTCTGAGCTCTGAGCACTGGGTTTATTCTGGTTAACACTCTGGTTTTCTGTAATAAAGGCTTTAACAGAAAGTGCTTTAGAAAAGCTCCAGTTTTCCTCCCTCTTCACTCTTGCCTGGATCTTCTCGTTTCATCCCCTCCCTCCTGGATCCCGGCGCTTCCCAGTTGAACCACGAATTATTCAGGTTGAAGGCAGCTTTGGTAACGCCTAGAAATGTGCTAAACTAAATAATTTATGGCATGAAGCAGTGATCCCTCAGAAGTCGCTGCGAGCCAGGATGGCTGTTCCCCTGCTCCCTGCCGTGTGCTCTGGAAGTTTTTTGGCTGCGTTTGAGCAGCTGGGCTTTTTTGTTCGGTGTTAAGATATTGAAAGGGAAAAGCATTTTGCCTTTGAGGCTCGTTCTGATTTGTGGAGCCAATCTGTTTTAAAGGTGGGAGGTGATAAAACCCGCTGTTGTACGGCCCCGCTGCCTCCATCGTGGTAGTAGCTGCCTCGAAAATGAGCCTAAATTTTCTTGATTGTTTCCACATTGGGAGCCAGGGGGGTTGACTCTAGAACATCCATTTGTTTAGTGATGGATGTATTATCAGACAGGTGTCTGACCTGGCTTTTCTTTTTGTGTGGTGTTTTTGGCAGCCTTTTGATGAGGATTATTTAAACCATCTGGAACCTCCTGTGAAGCATATGTCGTTCCATGCCTACATCAGGAAGCTGACCGGAGGGGCAGACAAGTAAGAAAATCGCCGTGTTTGAGGGAATCTAGTTGGAGCTTCTCTTTGTTAAAATACAAATGAAAGAACAGAGAGATCTCACTGGAGTAGCATTGGGTGCAGCTGTTGAATGGCAAACTGAGGAGAAAAACAACATGTTAGAAAAAAAGTACCAAAAGGCAGAAGAAAAAAATGAAATTAAATCTGTCTCTTTCCTTTAACCTTTCTTTTCCTTGCCTTGCCTTTTTTTCTTTGCCTTGCCTTTCTTTTCTTTTCCTTGCCTTTTTCTTTTCCTTGCCTTTTTTTTCTTTTCCTTGCCTTTTTTTTCTTTTCCTTGCCTTTTTTTTCTTTTCCTTGCCTTTTTTTTCTTTTCCTT
>BJBW01019655.1:0-13565 GCA_004320125.1 Scolopax mira | reverse complement strand
AATAACAACGATAACACAGACAGAGGAGTATACAACCGCCATCACGATACTGCCGCTTGCCGAAGCGCCAGGAGCACAACTGACTACACTGCTCTCCTGGCTTCTTCTGCCCGGGGGGCAGGACTTCCTCCTTTTATGTCACTTCCTGTCCCTCCCCCTCCCTGGCTAGCTCAGGCCTCTCCCCCTGGGCATGGCTCAAATGGGATGGAATACCTGTGTCCCTGCTAGGTCCTGGGAACAATTAACCCTTTCCCCACCAGACCCAGCACAATGTGTTAGTGGAGAATAATCAAGAGGGTAGCTATATAAAAATACATACCTTTTTCTGCTGTACATCATAGATTTCTCTGTCTCTTTCCAATTATACAGTACTATAAAGCATGAGTAGGCATAAAGCATGATACAGTAGAGTCAATATTTCTATGGAAGACTAAATTGTACTCTTTTTCACCTTCTGCTACATTAACAAAACTGGCTGTTAAGTTCTAATTCTAGGACATTTGCAATTTGGAGTAGCTGCTGCTGCTGAATAAAGCAAAAAGAGTATGTTAATTTTTTAACTGGGTTAAATTATTACAGTAGGAATATTTTTAAATTATTTTTTTCCAAACTGGAAAGATTCATACTGGAATGTTCTAACTATATTAATTATGGAATACTGAGATGTTATTTTAGGAGAATTAATTTTCTAAGTAATTGCTGCATTGCAAATGTAGTTATTAGATGGTTCTAGAATCTCCCCCCCTTCCCCCCATTTAATTAGTATTTAAAAATTAAATTGTAGTGTTATGGTAAAATGACTCAGCTAGGTTCTAGAGGCTGTAGCTGTTATAGCTGCAGTGCCTTTGAATTCTACTGACAGTCTGATCGTCTCAGCACATGCTTTATGCCTAGTGATCACTGAGTTCTTTTAAAACATGTATGTACCAGTTGGAAGAAACACAGCATATGAATTAATATGAAAAGGCTTTATAAAGAAAAGAACTAATCAGTGTGCGAAGGTAAGTTTAGGCTTTTTTTTTTTTATTTTATGGATTTGGGGTTTTTCCCACTCTGGAAATTCATTCAAGATTTTTTTTTTTAAATATTCTTGTGAAAATATGCTGAATTTTAAAGGCAAAATATGTGAAGTGTAGGACTCAAATGCAGGGATATTTCACCCCAGACAAACCTAGCCGAATAACGTAGCTGCTCTGACAGCCAACAAACTAGTTACATCAGAGTGGTTGCATCTATCCTGCACCTAAGCAAGCAGGATAGAAAATGAGTTTTGGCACGATTCTAGGAATTAGCATTCTCCATTTCTATGGTAACATTGATAAAAGGTTCATTGATAAATAGTAATGATATATGTGCAAAATAAAAATAACTAAGCTAAATAGAGAGACACCTATTGTAAGCTTAAGTGTTTTTCCCTTTTTAATAGGGAGAACATGCACAAATTTGCACACATCTGAACTTCAGTACAGCACAGACTGATACATATATTATTAGCTTAATTTGTCAGCAAGGAAAGATGGGTGCGATGAATATGTATTTGACCAAGAATAGATATAGAAAGACTATTAAAATAGACAAATATATACAGTGATTATGGTTGTTCATGAGGCATTTTGTAGAATCATAGATTCATTACTGACTACTAATGAATTCTGGGTACATTAAGATCCTTGGCAGTTTTTCTCTGACAAGAATGACACAATGACAAAAAAAAAACCACAATAGAAACTTTCTCAGCTAGGAAAATTTTGCCTAGCATATTTATATTCTTACAGAGAAAATTATTTGTTTTACCTTGAACTACTTTTGATACAGCTATTAACATTACGCCTTATAGAATTCTTATATCTCTAAATATATACATATTTATATATTCTCATTGGTTTATAGACCTTTATCTAGGAAAAAGCCCACAAAAGTTTCTCCTTATCAGGGATTCTCAAATCTCAGTTGCACTGGAAAGAAAATCACAATGAAACATAATGTAAATCTTACCATCCCCTCCCATTCCTTAGTGGAAAACATGTTCCTGATATTAAAGAGAAGTCTGATCCCATCATCAAATAAATCAAAATCCATTACAGGAAAACAAGGAAGAGCAGGAGGGATGAAGAATAATAAAACTTCATCTTCATGTTAATCTTTGCTTCAAATACAATCTGAATGTGTGCAGCAAAACTCTACCAGCTTTACATAAGCAGGGCTTTTAATTCATTTTCACAGAGTTCTGTATTTCTGAGTTCCTGATCGAAGAAAAAAAACCCAAAACAACACTGAAAGTTGTCAAGTATTTCCAGATTCTGTGGGACTGAATGCTTCCAGGGCAGATTAAAAAAAATTCTAGTAATTTAGAGCCATTGTGTAGCAGATGAAGCATCTAAGTGAACCTGCAGAAGCAAGAGCAGTCAGGGGAAAATATTGTCTAAATCAACTGGAGATATGACTAATAAAACATCTACCACATTATGCTAGAGGTGGTATAAAAACTGTTGCTCCAAAACAAACAATATTTGGACAAAAGAAACAGTACAAAGCATAACAAAAGCTGCTGAAAAGCCTACAGTCGGTGCTATTAGTAAGCATGTGTCTCAGCTTACATTCCTCGGGTGCCCACCTCCAGCTGTTTTGTGCTTTTGCTTCCCATCCTTTGGGGGTCAGACCTTAGATGACTTCAGGTTTGTACGAGGGTTCACACTTGCTTTAGATTTCATCCCTCCGGGTAGCTGAGTTTTAAAACACTTTGATTGCAATCTTTTTTGTTTGATAGACTTAATCAGGAGGCCCCTTTGAAAGTCCCAGCCAGGAGAATGGCTGGATGACCACTGTAGCTCCCTATGAAGCGCAGCCTGCTTACCTTGCCCCCCAGGCATACCACCAAGCTGCTCAATTCAAGGTAGAAAGTGAAATGCTTTGTTACATGTACTTGCTTAGCATAATTGCATAAAAATAATGAAGATATTTAATTCTGCTGGCTATTCCAGACTGTAGCTATAGAATGCATCAGATGACCAGCACCAAGCAGGTGATGCTTACCTGAACATCAGAGTAGACCTGCGTAGGAGGTAATATCTGTCTAGATGAGCTGGAGCAGACTGGTTCTGACCTGTAAGAAAAGAGGGTTTGAGCCCTCAGACCAGATTGGTTTTCTCTGACAGAAAAGGGTATTTAAGAACCATGACAGCATAGATTGGGCTAGAGCAAAGACCCACACTTTGCTCCTGGCTTTTCTCATCAAAGAGATCTTGAGACTGGTTGTCTTGACCTTGGAAATAAAAGAACATGAAAAAATTAAGCGACTGGAGACAGAAGTATGGCATCAGAGTCTTGATATTGTCACTTGAGTAACCTGTTTGATTAGTGCTTGCTTTTTCAGCTGTTATAATTTAGATTATCACAAACTCCTTGCCAAACCAACGCCTGCTTGATGTTTGGAGGTTTGCCTGGTTTCTCATTCTATCAGAATATCTCAGCTATTATGGGTATCCCCCAGTTCCCTGAGAACAAGAGTCATGAGAGTATAACATCAGAGAAGCTTTATCTCCTTTTGCAACCCCTATCATTAAAAGGGGTTGGAGTTAACATAAACAGCAAGAAAATGCTGCCTTCCAAGCCCAAGACATCACTGGGTGTCAAAACTTTGTAGTTTTGGGATAAAAACTTGTAGGAGTAAAACTTTCAGCAATGAAACTACTTAAACATGTTTAGTAAAGGAATTTTAATCACCACCACTTCCCACCACACTTCAGTGCCATGCACTTTGTTTCTTACTTACAGTTTCCCCAGGGAGAGCACCACTTCTTCAGGAAGATTTTAGGAAAGGCTGGGGTCAGGGAGAGTCATGGAAATTAATATCTGAACTGTTAGAAACCAGAATTCCTACAGAAGTAAGCTAATTTGAGGAAAGCAACACAAAACTAAAATAATAATCTTCAAGTCAGTCAGTGAAAACATTTCAAAACACCATCCAAAATGCTCTTCTGAGAGGTACGTGGAACATCATTTACATGCCATGTATGTTACACTAATTATTTTGTAATTTTCTCTAGTCATAGCTGTACGAAAATTGAGTTAATTAAAAAATTATAATGCATAAGATATAGGTCTTCCTGCGATAAAAAAAAAACTAATTTGAAGGGTAATTTTCATAAAAAGTGAAATAAAGAACAGATTAGAAGATATGCAACCCATGAAATATTAAAAAGTTTCATTTAGGTACTTGTTATAGGACCGTAACCAAAACGGTAATTTGAAAGATTGACTGGCTCAGGTTGAGAGATACAAAAACATTTGACTTATTAGTTCTGATGAATCTTTCATCTTCTTGTTTCTGCAGATTCATCCTTTTTTGAAATGTTAATAATTTTTTTTTTTTTTTACAGAATATTTTAACTTGTTATTAGAATTCCGTGTGGAGAGGTTTGTATTGAGTTAATTTATGCCCCAAACAGGAAGAGACACAATCCCCTGTGTTTTAATATTTCACTATAAGTAACACAAACTGTATTTTTCACTGCAAGTTCTAACCAGTGTCTTAATTGGTCAATATCCTTCCTTTGGCAATTCAGCTAATTAACAAGAAACAGAGCCATGTCATAACCTCAGCACTATTTATGGGAAGTACTGAACAGAACCAGACTAACAGGACTGACACAAGAGGTAAAGCAGAATCTGTCATTTATCACTCGCAATATTTTTCCCCAACATTTCTAAAGTTGCTCATTTGTACAAGGTGCTTGTGTGTATCCTTGTATGCACATCTGTCTATATATACACTGATCTGTAAAAAGTGTTTATGCTTCTATAGATAATAATCACACTTTAATATTTCATTAACACAATTTTTCTCTGTGGTGCCTGTATTTATTACCTTAAACATACCATTCTGAGGTGCTTATTACTAAGTAGATTTCTTCCATAATTTCCCAGATGCATTTGTCTCAACATATGAATTCATAAACCCCATGCATTAAAAAATTCTATTACATCAGTGCTTTTATTTACAAACACAGATTGAAATTGGTACAGAATTGCCTTTTGCTGTAACCAGTGCCACCAAGTCTAGATTAATGCCAGGAGTCCAGCATAGAAACACTGCTATGACTCCTAACATCCCAAGTCTTTTCTATTTTTAGTCAATTTTGCCTTCGGCCCAAAATTGTAGTAATGTAGAAACGAACCTGTCAGATGTAATTTCACTTCCCCAGTTTCTCCATTGGAAATCACAGAGCTATGCTGTTCATCAGGGAGAGTATAGCTGCTTGAAAGTCTTTAGCTCAAGTCCCTTTTTTAGTGTATCTCTCCTCGCATGTTTTAATTTAAAAAGAGAGTAATAAAAAAAAAATATCACTCATATGTAGAACTTTTCCTCGTATTCAGAAGAAAGCAAGGATTTCATTGCAGCATACTCTGGTCATTCCATTAAACACAGGTCCCAGAATGTGACATTTAAGTGTGCATTGATTCACTTTTCCAGAACAATTTTGCCATGATTGCTTTTCTCATATTGTTTATCCCTTTAACTAAAAATCAGTTATTCACCAACTGAGACTTATCAAACTTGACCACTCCTGGAGCCAGCTAGCAATATTACAGAAAGTCCTCATAGATAGAGGCCCCTGTGGTAAGCCACTAGATAGGTGAAAGCACAGAGAACTGAAATGATTTGCCAAAGAGTTTAAGAAAAACGCTTAAGTGATTTAGGAATAAAAACTGGGATACAAGGAAAGGATTGTCTCACAGTCCCATTGGGCTGCTCATGTGCCTTATACTGAGGAGCAAAATATTTCTCTTCCAGGTATACGTGTGACTTGATCTGACAGGGTTATTTGAAGCTCGGTACGGTACACTTTTTTTGAGCAAGAGGAAACACAAAGCAGCTGGTTCTGCCAGCAAAAGCTGTGAGGACCCTCCCACACACAATACTCCTGGCACTACATGCCAGGGGCCTGAGCCCAGCCTTTCAGAGGACAAACAATGCTCCTCACAGAGTACCCTCAACCAGGAGTGCAGCCTAGGAGGAATGAGGTAAACATTGCAGACATTTCAAGCTAGTTTTTTTCCTTTTAGTTCTGTGCTGAATGCATACCAAGCAATAATTTTGGAAAAATACTGAAGGCTGGTACCTCTGGGCAGTCTCTCACTGCTATTCTTTGCACTTCAGCACATACTTTCAGCACTTCACCAGCAGCCCTTTCACACTGCTTATTCCTTATCCCGGCAAATCCTAATGCATAGGGATTTACAGGAAAGAGATGTAGGATTCCTTAGTTAGGGCTATGTCATATGTATAGACTTCTCTTCAGGAGTCCCTTTGAGTCTTCTTATAGAAATCATGCAATGCAAAGAAGCAACAATAACAGCCAGAATTTGACCCAATTTACCCATCCTTAAAGAAAACCAAAAGGCTACACTTAGTACTGAATTACAAGAAAATAATCTTTGGTTACTGGACTAAAACCTGGAGATCCTTACTTGATACAGAGAATGAAAGCAGTTTTGTGGCAAGCCAGCCAAGAAGAACACCCATTGCTCAGCACAACATCCAGCTAAACTAATCTTTGTTTTCCACAGGAGATGCTTTTTCAGTAATTTTTAAGAGCTAAAAACATGCAAGCATTGATCCAAATGTTAAGCCTCTCTGTAAAATGAGAAGCCCTCTTAGAAAGCAGTAAAGAACAATTGGTTCATTGTTGTCTGGTCCTGAGAAGAAAGAAGAATATTGCCTATTTATTTAATGTTACTATACAGAGGAATTTATCTCATTGTTTCAATACCATTTGAAATGCATTTAATTATAATGGTTTTGTGTAATTAAAGTGTGAATAAATATGCTTTATTATAGCACTAAAATTCATTATTGTTGCTAAGTCTGATCCAAAGAAAAGCATAAAACAAGAAGTGAAACATGGCTCATTTTTAAACAACTAATACTAAGTAGAAGTAATGTTTGTCAGTGGCTCCTTACAGGCTTTTATTTAGTTCTCATTTTTAATATTACTTTTCTATAAACTTTAACCTTGGAAAGTTATAATCTTATAAAAATAATTCTAAGACCAGTAGAGAAGACCTAAATTGAAAAGTAATCCTGTTCATAATACCAGAGAAATTTGTTGCTTGTTAACTTTGTTTCCCAAATTTCTGTATAAGCCTGGCAAAACCTCTTGTCCTTTGCCAGTTTACTTAGACTTAATAAACTATTATTAAGGAAAAAATAAATTCCAAATAAATCTAGCTTTGAAACCTGAACACTGGATATCTTAAATGGCAACTGTTTGGGGGCAAGTTCTTTCTCAGTATCTCAACAAGTTATTCTCTTTCTGCTCTATTAGTGGAGATTACCATGAATTTACAGGAGAGTTATGCTTTGATCTCCACTCTCCTTTAGGTTTGGGACTTCAATCCTCAATCTTTCCTGGAAAGCCACACCACTTCACTACAGACCTTGCAAAGGAGCTGACAGAACAGGTGCCTGATGCCAGGTCTGTTAAAGTTAGTAGAATTATAACAATATGATTTTCCCTGTTATTTTTTTAAAAGAAAAGAAAAATCTGCACTATGTCACACAGCAGGCTTTGATGAATGTCTCAATTCCCACTGTGCTGCCCTAATTCTTCCTATACTACCTTCTAGCTAACCTGCATCAATGGTTGTGTCTATAAAACACACTGTCTTGCTCTTCCAACTCCTAAAATACTTCAGTTATGTCCAGTTGTTAGACACTTGAGCCCAATGTTTAGCTTCTCGTCATCTGCAAAGCTGGAGATTGGCATTCAAGTGACCTAGTGTACTTTAGAGATGTTTTAAAATTTAATGATGTGATGTGTCCTGATGAGAAATATTTAGATCCCAATCTATTCATGTGAAAGTCAAAAGCCCTCATCACTGTATTCCCCACAGACAGCAAATTAAATTGTAAGTATCACCAAGTCCTTCTCTTCCTCCTCCAGAGATTTGGCAGAGCAGTGTACAAAGGGAGAGGAGGAAAGCAGGGTCCCTGTGACTGCCGTGTGTAACTGAGATTCAGATGATGTGAGGCTTCACTAAACATTTCTTTGTAGGTCTCTGCCATTACAAATGGTCTTTTTTCTGTTTCTAGGATTGACAGAAAGAATTCACAGCAGTGTGAGGAGGAGGAAGAAAGGGGACTGCTGAAGCTGTGTCTTGAGAGTGGTTTTGTTGTCCTGAGCATGTAAAACTTTGGCTTTTGTGCTGCTGGACCTCAGAGATCAGGCTTCAAAGGTATATTTTTATGGGAAAAGCCAACAGCCTGCCGTGGGCCATACATTCTTCAAGCAGGGGAAGTTTTGCCTCCACATCTGATACCAGGTATCTATTTTCCTTTGGGGTATGGCAAATAACACAGATTTTGTCCTATTGTCTGGACAGCAAACTTTGACTGCTAACACACTAGCATAATATAGCTTAATAACATAGCTTAATTCTGAAACATGCTGTTCATTTTAGTTCCTCTCAGCTTCAAGAGTTAATGGATTGTTTCTACCAAGGAAGACTTTTTTTTATTCTAATTTACTGTGATCTTCAATTGTTACAGAGAGCTGAACTTACATGAGAGAAAGTATTGAATGATCATGAATTGTAATTGTGTTTTAGTAATGCAACCTACAAAAACCTTAATTTTGTTGATTAGAATAACCTGTGAGCTTTCAGTGAGCTTGAAAGTACTTAATTGTAAAAACCTGCAGATAGGGATGAGCACCAAAGGTCCTCTAGAAAGGTTGATGATATTCAAGTACTCCTAGAGGTAACACTTGAATGTTTGGATTAGGTCGCAAAACCTGAACTACCCTTTGTTATACCTTGTACATATCTTTTCACCACAAAGGGAAAACTGTTATATCTGCAAAAATAATTCTAAATGTACACTTATAAAAATTATTTTACTTTACAAACTTCATACATTTTTCCATTAAAGAAAATAAACCTTCTATAAGTAAAATAAAATTATTATTTTACCTAAATAATCCCTTGTCCATCTTCTCTAGCCCATAGCTATTAAGCAGAAGATAAAAATCTGCAGTGGTATTTGCCCTTTAGAAATTAAACTGAAGATATTTGGCACTGGAGCAATGTCCTCATTGTTATATCATTTGTAAACTCCAAAATTAGCATTTATCAATGATGAAACCTATTCTGCACTTGATTTTAAAGGGCTCTTAGAAAGACTTTATTCAGAAGACTAGGGAGCCTAGTTGTGGGTCCCACATTCACAAGCAAACTATTTGACTCCATGCATTCATTTAATGGTATTTTCACCTAGCTTTGTCTCAATTTGGCTTTATTACTGTTTTTATTACCAAAATATTAGTGAATCAATATAAAGGAGAAAGGAAAAATAAACCCATCAACTAGCCCATCCATCTTTAAATGGGTTGATAAAACCAGGGCATTTCCAAAGTTTCCAGGAAAATCAATTTTTAACCTGCTGATTTCTAAATAAGATGGTTTAAGAAATTTCTCATCATGTTTATAAGGTTACAATTGTCTATATATTTATATCACTAAGATTATTTTTATTGAATAATTATGGGCAGGCATTGAAACTACCAAGAGAAAAATACTAAAAATTTCAATCCAATAGTGTTAAATTCTTGCTTAATTTGAGCACATAACTTCAGGAAGTTAATCAAGTGTTTCAAGCTAGGTGGATACATTTTCAGAATGGGAACCGTATTTACTGTCACTTCAAAGATTATATTTTTGTGGCAACAGCTTAATCAAGATCATCTCAAGCAAGTAAGTTGATAAAGTTCAGGAAAACCAAACACAGAATGATTGCATTAGACAGTAAAGAGAATAAGGAACATTTTATCAAAATACAAGATTTTTCTTGGAGTGTTTTCTAGTTAGTGCACAGATTTGACCCAAAGACTGATAATAAATAAGCAGAACCCTAAAGGCAAAAAATTACACTCATTAACCCTAGGTCAGGTTCTCTATGAATTTCAGAGAGAATAAACTCACCAGGAGAATAATGTTCAAACATACACAACTTTCACATTTTCAATTCTCTTTCTGTTTCACGGAGACTTCTTTTTGTGATCAAAAGAGCACTTGCAACCCAGCAGCACAAAGTTTAACAGAGTTCAGGAAGAGAAACATGAGGTAACACGAAGCCCTAATTTCTTGGACACTGAACAGCGATGGCTCCAGCAGCCACTCACCACAAGTGGGATCCTATTCTTAAACAGATGGATCCTTAAATAACGTGAACCTGCTCTTAAATAGATTTGTCCACCAATCACACTAAAGGTGCCTGATACCTTGCTGGAAAATTGCCTTTCAGGAATTTGGGAGTCCTTTCAATGTGCAGATCTGGACATCTTCTCTTTTCATAGCACATGCTGTTATTTGAAGGTGTATTCAAAAGACATCAGAGATGGCATGGCCAGGGTCCAATATCTAGGTACATCTGTGATTAGACTTTCATCTTCACTACTTCTTTATTAAGAAAACAACAGAATAATATGCTTAAAAGTAATGAAAGAGAAGATTAAGGGACTGAACAAATAGAAAGAAAAAAAATTGTTTTTGTAATTTGCAAAGTGTGCCAGATTAGCAGACAGAAAGAACAAAAAGGCTAGATCTAAAAGACTGTGGATATAATTGGACACTCATAAGAGTGTCCTCAGAGTCTGACATATTAGCAAATTTTGAAACCCACTCCTAATGAAAATCCTTTTAATGAAACTTACTCATGAAATCTGCATTGATATTATCACAAGGATCTAGGCAGACATTTACATAGGAGAATTACTTCCATGCCAGTCGGTTTTTCCAATTTAATTTGGAGCAGCCTGAATTTACTGAAAAGTACAAAATTGATTGATTTCTGAAGATCACATCTTGTAGTAAATGGCATTGTTCCGTCTGAGGAAGGAATTTGCCATCATTCCTCTCATGTGCTTGGTGGAATTGGATCAATACATCTTCAGGCAAGATCCTTGCCTGCAGAGCTCTCTGGAGAAAGGCTGTGCCAGGGGCTGATGGGCAACACTGGTAAAACAAAGCTCAGTCTGCAAGCAGAGGCATTCTATTTCTTCAGACAGAAACAATATAAGCAGATTTGAGCTTTCCATAATTAATCTGGCCTTTCAGATTTCTAGCCTTTTTAGATTACCTAAAAAAAACTTCAAAAGGTAAAAGTAAAGCAAACACAAAAGAGGCTAAATAAAACTGTTATTTTTGGGGTTGGGGAAAAGATCCTGTTCTTTGTGGTTAGATCACTGTCCCTATTAAACTTGAACCCTAAACCACTCTGATTGATACAAAAAAAAAGATAGATACTGAGAACTGTCAAAATCTAAAGGAAACCCATCAACTCTTCTCCCATCTCACGTCTAACCAGAAGAAATAGTACCAGGAAGCGCTTCATAGATCAGCAATGCCATGGGAGATTCAGGGAGCCACATCACTCAAAAACCAAGTCATGCAAATACCATGAAATGAAGTTGACAGCTTTCAAAAAAGGCTGAGTGATGAACAGCCTCAAGCTATTAAATACCTCATTGATGACAACACAGAGATATAGGCTATTTATGACCACCTCATGACTCCAGCAATGCAATGATAAGCTATTGAATTCCTGTATGACGTGAACTGCATTTTCAGAGATACATTCCTGAAAAGTGCAAGAAAAAGAGAAATAATGCTACAGAATTCAAACAGGTCCCGTTAACTGAAAGAGTAAGGGTCTCTAACAATCCATATCTATATTGAAAATTATTTTTTTTTTTGCTGAAGGCACGGATGAAAGTGCACTTTAAAAACATTTACTAGAACTTATTCATTCACAAATAATATTTTTTAGCTTTCAGAAACATTCTTGATTATGGCTCTACCCTCTGCAGAAGGCAAATATGTTATAAATTGTTGCTATAGGGTTCTAAATATTGTGCTTTAGTCAGAACAATTTGCTCCTAATTCAGTCTGCACACATACACACGTTTGTTTTTAGCTTGCAAGCAATCATCCCGAGACACTGCCCTAGCTAGTCAGCTATGCTTGATGCTTGATTCCCTTGCCAGTCCCCTTCCACCACTTCTGTTGTTTGAGTTATTACAAGAGGTTTTCCATTACCCACGAAGAAGGAAAAATTCACCTGACATATACTTTCAAATAGAAAAACACATTTGTTACCATAAGAAATACAAATAATACCTCCTCTACTTCAGACTGATAAACTGAATTACTATTAAAACATTTTCTTCACCTGACACTAGGAACTGTGGCGAGAAGGGATATTGATTGCCCTGTACAAAAGCTCCAGTGTTGGTTTTAACAACACTGTCAGCCTGTTTCACCTATCATGGTAGTATATTAAGCAAAACCCAATTGGCAGTCTGTCATTTACACAAGCACTGCATATTCACTATTTTAAATTCTCATTCCATCGCATTTATGCTGTTACCTATATAGTCCCCCTTACAGCACACAAATTGCTATATCCATTTGAGTTTCTGAACCAGGAAGAAAAAGCCCGAGGCAAGGATTTTAATGGAGCCACACACATAACATTAGTTCCTCTGACTTTTGTTGGAAACCCAGCTCCATCCGTCCATCTACACTGAGCCTTTAGATGGAGGCTTTGCTGAGCAGAGCTCTGTAACAAAGTGGCACTCCACCATTCTTGTTTTAAAACAGAGTGAGTTAATCAACTGCACCTAAACCAGTTCCCTTCAGCACCTGCTCCCTTAGCGGTGTCATAGAACCAGCCCACCTCTCCTGCCACCCACCACTTCCCACAGCCCCATGGCTTTTTCTTCTTGTGCCATGTGACAGAAATAGTGACATTTCCAGAGAATTATTTGCTCTGCACAGTTGTTTCAGGCAGCATGTGTGTGATCAACTTTTAAAGCAGGGAATTATTTCTAAAACAGTCATTGTGAGGTCTGAGGATTCAGTAATTACTCAGTGCAATTAGTTCCCAAAGTAGCATGAGACTGCGTTCCCAGGTGATCCAAGCTATGGAAACATGACCAGCATCTGAAAGAAAATCATTCTGTCTAAATGAGGTTGAATAGGGCAAAAGATCATTTTGGGGAGGAGGAAAAACAAAGGATTGGAGCTAAAAGGCAGACCAAGGGAATTTGAAATTACTTTCATATCTTTGAGTTCTTTGTCTCCTCTAGGAGAAGTGGACAGCTGCCATAAGGTAATGCTTTTGCTCCAGCAACAATTGAATATTGGCACAGAATTTGATATGAAGTTAGACATTATTAAAGCAGAATAGAATGGTTTCATGCCCCTGAATAATTCTGCCATCTCCTCTTCATTGGGCAGCCACCAGCTCACAGACTATTTTAAAAGTTTTTCCATGTGAAAGCTTCATTGCAAACATCTCAGCAAAGAAAGGATTCATCATGGCAGAGACTGTCCAAAATTATGTTTGTTTTTTCTTAATTAAAATGTGTTCTCCTGCTTGCTCTCAGTATTTATGACAAAAACAGCATTAGACACAGCACTTTCTCCTTGTCGTGGTTTGGCCGCAGATGGGAACAAAGGACCATGTGGCAGTCACTTGTACAAATCAGAGTCGCCCACCAGCG
>BJBW01019653.1:0-15881 GCA_004320125.1 Scolopax mira | reverse complement strand
TTGACACTGAAAGAGGGGAGATTGAGCTGAGATGTGGGGCAGAAGTTCTTTGGTATGAGGGTGGTGAGAGCCTGGCCCAGGTTGCTCAGAGAAACTGTGACTGCCCCATCCCTGGAGGGCTTCAAGGCCAGGCTGGAGGGGGGCTTGGAGCCACCCAGGGCAGGCGGTGTCACTGGATAGTCTTTAAGGTCCCTTCCAACCCAGGTCTCTTCTGAACTGTAGAAATTACACATGGCTGTGAGATGTTGAAGTTCCTGCTCCAAACTAATTTGTGCTAGACAGAGTACTTCTGTTAGGGTCACTGTGCTTGAGGAGGGGAACACCACAAAGTATTATATGGTCTTGATTTTTGGGCTTCTTGCTTGGACGTCAAAAGATGCTTTACTCTAGGCCTGCTACATCCCAAACAAGTGCACTAGACCTAGAGCCAGAGGGGCCAGCAGATAAAGGGGCTATTTATATTTCCTCATTTATAATGGAAGGATTGGATGGCTTCAGCCTAGAACCTCACAAGATGGTTCATAGTAATCCCTCCTAGCCAGAAGAAGGCTGAGTGGGAGGAAAAAATTATTTGTCAGCTGTCTCCCCCCACCGAGATGGGACCCACTGGTAGAGGGAAATACAAAAAAAAGAAAAACCCAACAAAACTAAATTAATGGAATGGGAAACGTTATTAATGGAAATTCAAAAATTAATGGAAAACTTTATTTTAAGCTAGAAGTAGGGGGAAAAAAGTATTTCTAAGATCATTAAAGATACAGGAAAATTCCTAACTCAACAATCTGAAAAGCAGACTGAGCCACTACCTGAAGAAAAGCTTGGATTGTGTTTCACTATATTAGCATCGGATTCTTCCATTTAACCATTAAAGCACTTTCACGTGATTGGAAAATCTTCTAGTAAAATTTTAGATAATTTTGAAATGCTACTTTTAAAATTTTGATTCAGGAAATGCCCAAAGATTAGCCTTTTCACAGAAAGATGAACAATAATGTGCAAAAAAAAAAAAATCATGTTTCCTTTGAATGGAAATGTTTTGGCACTGCTGCTTACTTGCTGAGATTGCATTTTCAGTGCTTGATTGTCAGAAAAGAAAAGAATCAGAGGAAAAACTCAGTTACAGAAACCTGAAATTCCTGCTGTAGGGCCATATAAGAATTACAGGATATCCAGTAGGGAGGTCTGGCCATGTCTGTGCACATTTAGTTCCTGTACTGTTGGACTGGGAAGACTCATCCCAAATCTTTCCAGAAAGCTCATTGAGTAAGCAGTTGAATTTAATTCACTTTCCTTAAATATTTTCAATCAAGCTTTATTCAAACATGTAGCTCCAGGCAGTCTTGCGAAGCTGATGTTTAAACCACTAAGTGAACACCTCTAGCAAAAAGCCTGCTCCAACTTCTTCATCTATATATCCCCCTTCTTTAGCAAATAGGGAAATGGCAAAGTTGTGCTGAACATAAACACATTGAAACCCAAAAAATCAATTTCTTTGGTAGTTACGAATAATCTTTCCCGCATTCATAACAAAGCCAAGATTAATTGGAGAACACTGTTCATTAAGAAAAAAGAAAACAACATGCCTTTTCATGGATTCCATATTAATTAACATTCTGTCTCAGTAAATCAATAACTCTAAGCAGCCTAGCACCTGGAAGAGGCCCCCAGGAGATTGTCCCAGTAGCCACTGGTTGATTTCCATGTCTTGGTCTGGAACAGCACGAGCACCACTGAGATTTCTAGTGCTTTTTGCATCTTGAGGATTCAAAATACTGCAATAGCACAGCTTCAGCCTCTGCTTTTTGCCTATCTTATACTTCAGAGCAAAGCAATTGAAAGGGACCTCAAAAAGACCGAGGCGTAAGATTTAGCTGTAGATACAAAATGCTTCATTTCTCTCAAAGAATTCCAGTCTGGAGTTTTTTTCTTTAGGTTCAAGACTAGTGCAGGTTTAATGGAGAAACAAATATGTTGTGTAAACTTTAAAGCTGGCACTGCTTTTGAGCATATTTAAGGCACCTGTACATTTTACCCACATCTGCTCATCTGTTCCTGTAAGCATATTGAAGGTATCATGCACTGAAACAGGAATACAAATAGTGTCAAAATATCAGCAAACCTCCAAAGCCCCGGGGATATGATATGAGATGAAAATCTAGAGGAAGTAGTAATAAATGTGAAATAACTTTGCTTCCAGTCTTATATTTATAATTTCATCTCAAGTTTTTTGCAAATATGTAATTTGTGAAGTACTGTCTTTGTAAAATCAGACCATCTCAACATTTTAATGCATTGAAATGGCCCCTCTGAGACCTCACCTGCATCCCTTTCAAATTATTCTACATGCTTCTCTCAGCAGAAAATACAATTAGGAAAAAGCTGTGAGTTTGAAAAGGTGGCGCAATAAAATAAAAAAAGACCTCAGGAAGGCTTTGGAAGCTTGATAGTAATCAAATCTACTGCAGAAAAGAAAATCAATGTTGCTATCTTTATATATCAACATAAAAATTTATATTTCATTACACCAACGAGAAGGACAAGCTGTAATGAATCAAGAGAGATTTCAGGAGTGGAATGAAGACAAAAAGGCCCTGCTTGTCAATGTTACCCCCTCGTGAAGGATAACCCTGTCTCTCCAAAATGCCCTAAATCTTTCACCCTAAGAGCCTTCACAGCCTGAAGCGGGAGGAAGATCAGACCTCCAGCAACAACTCATGGCCAAATTACTTCCACTTCAGTAGCTCTCTAATGGGGAATATTGATTGGGATTTCTTTAGCAAGGTGGACTGGGCTGTAAGTGTGCAGATCTCTGGCACCTGAGTGCTCTGTCTTGCCAGAGGTGGGAACCAGATGTCCTTTAGGAGAGCAGCTCCAGCCAGCTTGTGGGATAGGGGGCTGCCCTGCTACCCCAGGGGTACCGGGAACATAGATCTGTAGAGGTCCCAGAGGACTCAGCAAGGTTTCCAGTCCAGTCCTACCAATGCTCCTTACATGCAGGCATGTGGACAGGGCTCAGGAGCTCCAAAGTGCTTAATCCTACCTGACCATGGCATGGGTGGGTTTGTGTCAGGGTGGAACTGAGCTCAGCATGCCTCAATGATGCCCTGAGTAAGTTATCTGCAGTTCTGCACCCGCCCCCTTCCCTAAGGTAATCCTTAGACCCTAAGATATCCTAGAATACCTAAAACCACTATTTGAGAGCTTTCCCAACTAGATACAGTGCAAACTCCACACGAACAATATATGTGCTCATGAAGGTGTGTTCCAGTTGATATGGGGTTTGGGTAAATCCTACAGAGCCCTCTTCTTAGCTGTGAAGGGGAATTCAAGATACACACCTCCAACAGCTTTTGGAAAACAAGCTCATCTTCATCCCGGAAAAAATGTAAGTAAGGGTATTTGTGTGGCAACTAGGATTTCTTGAAATGGAAGTAGACCTGACTACTGACTACTATTACTATTCAATATTCCATAGCTATTACGTATCTGCATTTATAATTCACTAATCCTTCATTTATAAAGATTTGGGTGGTGGGAACAATGCTTTGAGACTCAAATGACCTCCCCACCACAGATAAGATTTTGCAAACAAAGCAAAATTTTCCCAAATACTTTATATAGGCTGAATGTCCTTCACATAACAAGTCAACAAACATGAGGAAGCAATGAATACATTTGCAGAAAATGGGTTTGGATCATGGACGGAAGCACTAACTCACTGAATAATGTATTAATTCTACCAGCTCTAATGTGAATGAGGAAGAGAGATTTAGATATATGAGCAGGTCAGGCATCAGAAATTTTAGTTTGTGCAGAGTTTGGAGCACAGAATGTAGAATCCACTCCATTTCAATTAAAAATAATCTTATTAATTTATATTTTAAATTGCATGGAAACATACCAAGGTTCCTGTAACTATTGCAGAATAAAACCATTCTCCTTGACAGCACAGACTTTGAAGTGCCTTCCCCATAATGTGGGGGTAATGGTTGATATCTACAGGACTGCTCTCTACAGACACCTTTCAGGCTGCATAAATAGTCTGTTTGGAACCTCGAAAATGTTCAATAAAGATAAAAGCAAAATTTGTCCTGGGAGGGAAAATCCAACACTGGCAGCTTTGCAGAAAAAGGTCCTGTGTCTGCTGGTGGACAAGTCAAGCATGAGTTGACACTGTGCAAAAGCTGCATTAGCAAGGAGTGCAGTCAGAAGGGAGGAGATCCTTGCCCTTTTTTTGCACTGGTGAGACCCCATCTGCAGTGCTGGGCCATTTTGGCTCCCAGTGCAAGTCCAGTGATTCCAGCAGAAGCTGCTAAAATGATCAGGGCTGAAGAGCAGGACATACAAGAAGAGGCTGAGTGAGCTGTGTCTGCAGCCCAAAGAAGAAAAGGTGAAGATGATACCTCACTGTCCCCTGCAACAGCCTGATGGTAAGGTGCTGAGAAGGCTCTTCACGGAAGTACATGGTAGAAGGGTGAAAGTCAACAGGTTAGAACAAAGGAAATCCTCATTAGATAGGGAGAAAAAAATAAATCACCCTGAGAGTGATAAAACACTGAAGCAGGAGAGTAGAGAATCTGTGAGACATTCAAAACTCAACTGGGCAAAGCTTGGAACAGGTTTCAGCCGGAGGTTAGACTACAAACCTCCAGCACACGTGATGCTGTGATTCACGTTCAGTCATCAGGGCATCAAGCAGTACAGTTTTGAGCTGAAGGACAGTGACTGAGCTCTTGAATAATCTTCTTGAGTCTTTGACCATTCTGTGAAAGCTGTAGCACCTTGTCACATGAAATTGCACACATCTGCAGGGCAGAGCATGAATGGCTTCCCCTCCACTGAGGAGAATAAACGTTTATCAAAACTTGTCAATAGCAGATGATGAACTGTCCCTCTCTCTCTCTCTGATATATGGGAAGTCTGTTTTCTCAATGTGTTAAGGAAATAATTTTCATAGCCTAGAGCATTGTTATCACAGTGCTTTTCCACACACGCTGGCCCACAGGCAACCTTTTGGGTACCTGGTGACTGGGTGAACTTCCTCCACCTCGTTCAGGCAGCTCCCTCCTGCCCCAACTCATCTCCATTGACCAACGTCTTTGTTCCCCTTTACCCTCTATGGTTCTGTGAGCACCACAGCCCTTTGCATTCTGTGTTAGCTGGGCTGAAGGTTTCTCCTCCACAGTTGCCTGGAGCAAAGCAGGAGGGTCTCCAGGGACTTGTGTTGGCCATAAGTGATAGGTTGAGAGATGCTGTTCTAACTCTTGCTCTATATTTGCATCAACAATAGCTTCAAGGCTTTCAAACCACTGCCATCGTGCAGGGCTCCTCCATCAATGTTATCAGAGTTATTTCAGTAAAATTCAAGCTCTGACAGCATGGCACGTATCTTCCAGAATCTGCCTGTCAGTGCTTAGAGGCATCCAAGATTGCCTTCTCTTTCACTGTTCCTTCTCTCATTTTAAATAAACGTGACATCCCTTTGGCTCCTCCAGGCTGGAAACTTTTGTTTCTCTCTGGGTAGCTTCTTTCTTTTACTTCAAGGTCTCAGGAGGTTTTGGGAATAAAGAGTCCAGCAAATTAGATTGGTTTCACCTAGTGGATGAGCCTGCAGCTGGGATATTGGGTTTTTGTATGCTGCAGTTTAATTTCTTTCTCATCCTGTAAGCTGTACAATCTTTTCCTGGTTCTTATCTCTGGGAGCAATGTCGGGATGCTTTCCTCTTCTCTGACATTATTAACTTCTCTAAGTCTGAAGGGGGAGGAAAATAAAAATAAGATTGCCTACTTCAGGCTCTTTGTAGCCCAACAGCTTGTGTTGATTTTCTCTTTGAAGCTTTTGCAGGTAGTCCTGCTGGAGAGCCAGTTCTGGGGTTTTGTGAAACTTCAGCTTCGTCATTGTAGTAAATTAACAGATGTAACAACATCTAGGAGGTAACTTCCTACCTTCAGAACAGACATTCTTTGACTGAATGCAGAAGCTTGGGAAAAGGCTGTGGAAAGTTTTCACCAGCTCAGCAGGGTCAGCCCCATCTCACCCCGTGGATGGTGGAGTGGTCACTTCTTACAGCCTCCCATAAAGGAGATGCTGCAATTTGCACCAATCTACTAAATGAGTAAAGTCAGCATTTCATGCATGAATTCGTGCCTTCCACAATCAGTCTCTCTCTTTGCAGCAGCCTTTTCCATCTTTGAAGGATGTTACTGCACCCTCTTCTTTGTGTCCTCTGTTTTATGCTGAAAATCTCCAGTTTGTTCCTCTTTCTTCACTGGCCTTATTACCTAGACTGCTGAATGACGTACAAGTATTAGGGATACACTTAGCATCTGCAGAAAATGAAACTCATGTATAATAGATATTTGCCTTCATGATATCACTACAAAGTTAGCTGAGCTTCAGTGAAAATTACAGTAAATAGGTGCAACAGTTACTAGCAGTATGGACTAAACCTACCTACCTTTCTTCAGCTGTAGCGTGTGAGCTTTAGTCCAATATGTTCTAACTAGGGAAGGAGGTTTCTAAGACTGAGTTATTCTGCTGCTGAATTTCATGAGCCTGAAAATGTTATGGGTTGCAAAAATGTGCTAAAGGATCCACCTGTAACTGGTTTTCCACTGCAGAGCTATGTGCAAAAATAGTGAATGATGCTGTTTATCACGGGATTAAGAGAGCTGGGAGAGGGGAAAAGCTCTTTGGGGAGCCCCAGGCTTGGTTTCTGTTAAAGCATCATGCAGAGGGTTTACTAATGAGGGACTCTTCTTGTTTTTACTGAGGTTCTTTGCTGAAGAGCCGAGTAACAAGAGGGCTGGAATGGACCCTGGATGCAAAACAAAGTCTTGGAATATCCTAGAAATAATCAGCTCAAAGATCACTTTGGATCGCCATAATCCTAGAGACAAATATATGCAGCTTAGACCAAATGCCTTGCTAAGGCAAGCAAATTGTAAACAATATATTTTTAGAGTTAAAAATTATTCTAATTTAATGATATCTGTTCAGTCAGTGTTTGCAAGTAAATCAGCGTGTGAGTAGTAAAACAATAATGTACTTTAAACTAAATTATTAGTAAACAAATCAGTCTGGTAGGCAATGAATGCATGATACATTATTCATTCATTTCTATTATCCAAACCACTTCACTAGCTCTCAGAGTCTGGCAATAAAGTATTCAGAATACAGTATCCACCATCCCAAAAAACAGTCTCTAAAGTGATATTAAAGTTAAAAGAGAAGTGAAGTATATTCCCCCAAAGCAAGGTATTTGAATAATCCTGGAATGAATCCATCTCATGCTTCCTTTTAAAGCTGGGTTCATTTTTTTTAACTAAAGCATTTTCATTACATCCCGAATGACAGATGTTCCCTGCTTGGGTCCCTTACTAACCCGTGAACGTCTCCCAAGATGTCTCAGTAACTCACGGGTGGATCTGAGCCAGCCCAGCTCCACTGCCTCCCTCTACCCCCCTGGCCCCTCCCGGCCCCTCACCCAGGGCTGTTCCCAGACTTTTCAGAAGAAAAAAAGCCATGTGAGGCCAAGGGAGGGTACAACAGGCTCTTTCCTGGCCATTTTTTGCTCTGCATTCCAGTTGCCACCTAATCTATGTTGGAGTGGGCGGGAGGAACACTGCAGGGGCAGAAGAGGGGCTTGCAGGGAAGGGTTTTGCTGCAGGAGATGGTGCCACCGGCACATTTTGAAGCCTCGGGATGCTCTGCCCTGCTCGGTGGAGGGAGGACAGGCCCAGGTCATGGACAATTTCCCAGCAGACCCTGTGGGGAAGATGTCAGGGGGGTCTGAGCAGTGGAAGATAAATTGCTGTGGACGAGACACTGTCCCCTTCCCCCCTCTCCCTGAGACAGCAGCTATTTCTCTGCAGCCACCCCGGGGCAAACGCTTCTTTTTCAAACCCCACAGGTCTGGTCTGTGATCGCCATGATGATTTATTGCTCTTCTCCTGCAATCATCCAGTTTTATGGCAGGATGTACAAAGGTGTCAACTTCTGGTGGTGATTTCATCTGCCCTCCGTGCCATAAATGGCTTTCTTTCCCAGTAAGGAAGCCAGGATGACCAGAAATAGCCATGCCAGTCAGAAACCTTCATTGCAAATGCAACTGGCCACCCAGTCCGGGGCTAGAGGAGATCTCAGCATATCTTTGTGATAAGCAAAACAGAGAACTACTGGGGCAGGGCAATAGATGAGGACAGCAGTGACTGGTGCAGAAAGACTGTCTGAGCATAGGAGTGGGGGCACTGGTGGCAGCCCTGACACTCCGTTGCTGTCAGAGGAGCATTTTATTACCAGGCTTAATAACCCAGCCTGGTGCCTTTGTTTAGAAGTGAGTCATGTGTGATATTCAGCAATACTGTTTTTTATAAAATACCTGTTTTCTCTTTGTAAAATTCATTGGTTTTATACTTAGGAAGACAGAGACAGAGTGCATAATGCAACCACCCTTGATGACGGAGAATAACCCAGCACAATCCATCAGCCAGGACACCAGGGATTTTTACGTTTGTGTTTTTCCAACTCTCTAGGGAGGAGGAGGCTGGTGGGACTTCAGGAGCAGATAAGTCCTTCCCCACAGCTGGGGCTGCTGCTGCTGTCTCAGGTTCTCACTCTGCTGTAAAAGTTTATCAGCCAGTTTAGGTCCTCCAGGAGCTAAGTGGGATTAATGGGAAAACATGGGTGATGTCAGCACCGGAGGACTCTTCTGTCCACAGGATGCACAACATGATGTGATAATTCATGATGCATGAACTTGCCTGACTCTTTCCACAAGCCAGGACAACCTGAAAGCTTCTGAAAACATGTATTTCTCTGATTCTATACCTTCAATTAAACAAACCCTCAGGAGCCATAACCCGCTCCCTGCCTTCTCTCACCCACTTCCAGGAACCCAGGGATGTAGCTGGTCTGTAGTTGGGGCTGCTACTGTCCCCTTGGTTTTGTGGAGAGGAGAAAACTTGTAAATACCAAATAGGAGAACAGTGATTATTATGGCATCTCAGGAAAGAAAAGAGCTGATTTTAAAGAGATAGGTGAGTGGCTGAGTTGCCACTTCAGATTCTCTGCAAATGCATTCTGCTGCCTGTCAGTACTGGTGCTGCAAGACTTGAAGAGCATGTACTTGCCAAGAGACAACAGGGCATCCAACCTAGCTACAAAAAGATCAGCTGAAATAGCACTTGACATAAAGCACCCTCAGAAATGAGACATTCTTGCCATGTACACTCTTCAGTAGAGACATTAGCTTCCAAGTACATTAAAATATATGATGGCTGATCTCTGTTATGACATTTACCTTCATAAGTTTAGGAACAGAGGCAGAAGTCATAATTGGATATACATGTCACAAAAAATTAGTCATCAAATATTTTATCTGCGCAATGAACAGAATATGTATTTTTTTCTCTTCTGTAGCTAATCCTTGGAGAATAAAATCACTTTCCATGGCAGCTCTGAAATGGCAAGGCCCTGAAAAGTTGAGTCCAGTTGCTCTCTCTTTGGAAACTGAAATGTATGTCCAAATTCTTGCCTCTCCTGTTTGCGCAAGGTGTAGTTGCCGAGGTGTGCCCACTGTGTGGTCAATGATCTGGGCAACCATGTGCTCTGGGTACATGCACAATATGCCCCAAACATACTCAGGTCATGTCAATGGTGAGTGGGATGAAATAAGGTGAGGTGAAGAGCAAAGGTGAGGGCTCCAGATCCTGCCCCTTCTTTGACAAGTTTCCCTTGAAGAAGAGTTCCCCTCCAGCAGCCACAATGCTTTCACTCCCATGGGAATACCCAACTTTCCCATCCATAAAAGTCTTCAGAAATAAGAAAAAGGCTTGATGGATAAACATCAATCAGGAGGTTATGAGTATACAAAAGTATCTTCAGAAAAATAGAAGTAATGGCTTGAGATGAACTGAGAAGACAGCCAAAAACAAAAGGTGGAAAGTTGGAGGAGCAGTTTACAAAACCCCAAAACTTGTAATCAGGGTCTGTTCAACTCTCAGGAGCTGGATAATATCTTGACAGGGCCTTTGACAACCCGGGTGCAAAAGGAGTGCTTAGAGAAGGCCATGGCACGGAAGCACATGGCCTGTGTTTTCCAAAAACCTCAGAGCTGCTCTTTGCAGTGGCCTCGTCATGATTTGAAGCATTGCTAGAGGAAGTTCTTGGGAAAAATAACAAGATGAACACCAGCAGATTGCCAGGGCCAGACGGCATCATCCACATGCTCTCAAGATCAAGATGGAAGTAATGGACCTGTTCACTGCAGGGTGTCATCATTTGCTCAAGACTGCCCCAATACCAGAGGACTGAAAAGTGATGTTGGTTTTAAGAAGTATTGGAAAAGTCTACACGTGGAGCTACACGTGACAGTCTGCATCTTCAGCAGCTAACTTGGTGGAAGCTATTCCAGGGACTGTAATGAGTAGACACATGGTTAAATATGATCTGCTAGAAATGACTTTTTTTTCAAAAATTTTGTGCCTTAAAAATCTACAAAGATCTGTAAAATCCTGATTCACATGTAGAGGGTGAATAGGGAAATAATTTCACTTTCTCTTGCAGGGTAATGTCTCCTGCTACCTCATGAAACCTGCAGGTGACAGGCTGAAGACCAGACGAAGGCAGCTCCTCTTGTCTCAGTGTGCAGTTGAGCTGTGGAAATCCTTGCTGCAGAAATAGCAAATGCAGAAAGCTTACCTTGGTTCAAAAACCAAGCAAATTTGTGGAGAGAAGAATCCAGGGGGTGGGGTAGTAAAATATAAAATACCACTTCTGTCTCAAAGTTGGAAACCTCTGGAGGGTTGGAAAATTCATCAAGGAACTACTTAAACTTGGAACTACCTAAATTTGTTGTTGACTGTCAGACCAAGGATGGTGGGCTACATGAATGTCAAGTCTAAACCATCTGGACTGTTCTTACACAAGCTGAGAGCACTGCCTGCCACCCCAGTGACCCTCTGATCCATTGAGGAGCCAGGTGCATTGTCTTAAACTCCTCTTTACCCAAGGTAGATGTTTGGAATGTTGTTGGGAAGAAGAGGAAAAGGTCAGCAAGCCCAGGCTCTTGTTGTCTGTCCAGAAGGGTTGCAGAGGTGGGGATGAGGATGCCACAGCCTTCTCCACTCAAGATCTGTCCTTTGTCAACACTGAGCAGCAGCCCATGCACAGCCTGGCAGCCAAAGTACGTACGTCCTTGTGCTGCCCCTGCTCTGTGCTCGCTTTTGATTGACCTGATGCCTTAGGTGACAGGACTGGAGATGTGGTCTGACCATACCTGTCCTTATGTCCCTTGGCTCTGGGAGATACTTGTGATACTCCTGCTTTGTGAAGCCCTGTGAGCAGGTGGTGTGTTTTATGCTTAAATTGAGGCATTAGCCATCTCCCCCAGGGACAGGGAAAATTCTCAGTGACATCGGTGTGACTCTGATGCTGTTACAGAGAATTCATACCAGCATGTGTGAGAGCAAAATAAGACCTCAGCATCTTGGTGGGAAGGAAATGACTGGGGGTAAGGACAAAAGATTGATGAGGATTAACTTGCTCGCTCTCCCTCACTTCCCCTGGCAAACTGCTTGAGAACAAACTGTGGCTTGTCTCAAACATATTCATTAAGGAAAGAGATGAAGGAGGTTTTTAGCATAGTTTATGGAATAAATAGGAAATAAATGCAGTAATAATAATTGGAATATTTTGTAAATGGAGCTTAATGAGTGGTTATTGATCCTTGGATTATTTTTAAGTAGCTAATTGTGAGTGTTTGCTATTAGGCTGTTGTATTAAGTTTATCATTGTAATTATATAACGCAATACCATATTTACAGATGACTTCCACTGTTTGACTGCACATGGGATATTTACATTCTTTGACTTATTTTTGACAGATACTTATAATTTAGCTTTATCTGTGCTGCATATGTGTTGTTTTATAATTAATAGAGCTGAGGGGGGAATAAAACATAATGTATAATTTATTTAATTAAGTTGGCTACTTCTTCTGCTCGTAAATTGTTTGCCAGTAGTCTACAAATGTCTCATGTTTATTTGTTAGTGAAAAAGTACTTCTTGGGTAATTATTAATGTTTTTTCCTGCTCTGTGAACTGTTTGCGAGCAGTTTGTTCCAAGAGCTCGGGAGGAAAGTCCAGGTGGTTGGCTTTGATTAGCCACAAGAGTCAAAGGCTTCTGTGGCACACAGAAGAGACGCCCCTCACAACATCGCAGAGAGACTGAGGTGGGACAAGACCTCTGGAGATGGTCTGGTCCACCCCCTTGCTCAAAGCAGGCTCAGGCAGAGCCCATGGCTGTGTCTGGTGGGTTTTGAACGTCTCCAAGGATGGAGACCTCCCGGACAATGTGTTTGTCTGCCATCAGAGCAAAACCAATTTTTTCTTGTGTTTCACCAGAGTTTCAGCTTGTCCTGTCCCAGGCACCACTGAGAAGGACCTGGCTCTGTCTTCTCTGCTCCCTACTTCAGGTATTTTTGCACATGGATAAGATCCCCCTGAGCCTTCTCCAGGTTGAACATCCTACGTCTCTCAGCCTCTCCTCATATGCCGAAGCCTTAAATCATTCTGTGGCCCTTGGCTACTCTTGCTCCAGTATGGCCATGCCTGTCTTGTACTGGGAACCCCAGAAGTGGTTTTCCAAAATGGATCAGCTGGTTTGAAGTTTTCTAATATTCCTTCAAAGGCTGCCATCTTCCCTGCTCTGTTCAGAGAATACAAGCACAAAAAGCAGGCCTGGACCCTAAATAAATAAATCTGATAATCTCTCAGTGAGCAAATATCTACACATTCACAGCTACAAACTAGTATTCCAACTTCTGCAGCAATTTTGTCCTCTATATTGACGACACATGGGGGCCAGCCTTTTTTTTTTTTTCAGAAAATGGTGGCCCCTGGACTGCAGCTGTCATTGGAAGAGTTGGATGGTCCCAACACAGAGGGCTTGAGCTGAGTTTTGAGGCAGTTTTTCCTCTTCCCAACCCCTGAGGACTAACTTGTCAGATTGCAAATTCCACTGCTATCTAAAGAAAAATGGGGGAAAAAAACCCAGCTGGATGACACAGAAAGAGAATAGTATGGAGAAGGTCACTGGGGCCATGTGTCCATCCGCCACCTTCCAGAGGCTGACAACTGCCTTGGGACCTGCTGTGGGGACATGATCAAGTGAGCTGCGTCCCTGAAAATACAAATGGGAAGCACACTCACAAAACCAAACAAAACATCAACATAATAGCTCACTGTCCTCTCTTTCCAAGGCTTGCTGTAATACCTGATGTGATTTACCTCTTATGAGTTTGTTCCAACCTATATGCTGTAAGTCCAGGGTAAATGAAAGAGCTTGCACTTGGGAAGGATTAGGATGAAAGACTTTCTATCTTTGCTCAATTTATGATATTGTGGGTCTATAATATTGTTTTGCCCTTTGTATTGGATTTCAGGTTGATTTCTAAAATAAATTAAAAAAAGAAGGGAAGGAATGTTAGTTTTATAGTATCTGGTGGCTACATTATTAAATTCAAGAACAAAGGCATAATAAAGGTGAAAAGTTAAGTAAAAAAGCTTGATACAAAACTGACAGGGCCTGTGGGTGCTGTGCTGGGGTGAGAGCTGGGCAGCTGGCCCTACAGAAACCGTGTGTGCTTGCCCAAACTTTGCTGGCGGGTGGCTTTCTCGTGGCTGTTACCCTCTGCTGCAGCGCTGTTCAATGCCTTCACGTTGTGGGCCAGGCTAAGCCAGGTGTGTGGGAGAAATGGGGGCTGGCCAACGTTTGGATGAGTACCTCGGGTGAGAAAAAAGGATATCCAGAAGCAAAGGACTTGGAGAGTGCTTCCAGGCTGGGCTTTGTGATTTGTTGGCAGGGTTTTCTGCTTGTTTGCATCCTTGTCTTTATTACCATCCAATCACATGAAAAATCAGCTAGAATACATTACTCTGCTAGTGCTGCTGGCTTATGCCAGGCATCGCTGGGTGGTTCACAGCTGTGAGCAGGTAGACGCGGTGGGCAGCTTTCCAAGCAGGTCATTCTTCATCAGAAACCAAAACAACACTTTCCACCCTCCACCCAGGCTTTTGGTGTTAGGTATGTGAGGATTTTTGGGCCGTGTTCTGTGTCTGAATGGATATTTGAACAGCACATCATAAGTAAGTCTTAATTTATTTGGTGGAGCAAAAAGCCGTACTTCTGCTTGGCCGTGGCAGGGTTCCCATGGGTGGGATGGAGCTGCTCTGGCTTCTCCTGAGGGGGACAGTGTCCAGCACCTCTCTAAGGATGTGTGGGCAACACTTTCTAAACACCCATGTAACTTTAGCGTAGGTCTGCTGTTGACCTAAAAGCAGACATCTGGTCCTTTAGGAGCTCTGAGAAGTTCCTCCCACAAAGCTGGTGAAATGGGAGCCCCTGGAGCAAAGGGGAACCAAACGCCTCGTCCCAAAATTTCAAGCATCTCACATGTCCATCCTTGAGATGAGAGAGACTGGCTGGAAGAGGGATAGTCTGGTTCGGAGCCCCTGGGACCAGAAAACAGTGTTATCATGAGGTTTCTTTCTCACCGCTGCTGTAGCTACAGCAGTTTAATTAGGCTCTCTGCACATACCTTGCTTTCAGACTCACTTGTAGATAAAATTGACATTTAAAATAGGCAATTGAGATACCAAAGGGACTGTACATCTCCAGGAGTGGACTGCAGCTGAACATTAATCTGAGGGACATACACTTTTATGCCACACCTCCTGTCACCTGCACAATTTACTTCTTTTCCTCACTGGGCTTCAGGGTCCAGCTTGTTCCCCTGCCCAACAGAAGCACTGCGAGGATACAGTTGTGGTGACAGGGAGCAGACAGGCATCTTAACAGTCCATGTCTCCATGCCTGTGGATGGATGAGCCCTGGATGGGCTCTGAGAGACCTGGTGTCTGGCTGCCAGGTCCCCTTCTGTCATTCTCCTCCCTAAGCATCGGCTTCCCCATGAGATGGGGTTAGGGATGTTGGCTTTCCCTGAGAAACCCCAATATCACAACCCCATTCCCATGAGAAAAATGAAACTCAGACAATTTGCAGCCCATGACTCCAGGACCTGAGGCTTTTATGAATCTATTTCCGGTACTCATTGTTCTGGGTGAGAAAATCAACCTGGGGGAGGAACGTGGGGTGCTCCACGGGGGTCTCATCAACACCCCCATTCATTCCTATGGAAAAATCTTTTTGCCAAAGTGAGAAAAATCAACTGGAACTAAGTGGAAATGGCTGAGGACTGTCCTGCACCAGAGCCCATGTGGACTGCTCAGGTGGGGAGGCAGGGACAGGTCCCACAATCTGAGCTCATCCATGTGTGCAGCATGCCAGAGCACAGGAAGAGCCAGGCGTATCCCTGAATCCCAAGCATCAGTCACAGGGGTGGGAGCAGAGCGGGAGCCTTCTGACAGACTGCAATTATTTTACACCACATTCTGCAGTAAATCATCACCTTTTTAATCGAGCTGCTGTGGGAACAGAGATGGAGACATAAAAGGGGAAAAGAAAAAAATCTGTGTGTTGCGTTTTGCTGTAATGAAAGACTGTTAATTGTTTATGCCTGATGTGTGCTCGTGTTGATGATACTCTTCTGTTCCACAGCTTCTAAATTAAGTTGACTCTAAAGCAAACCCTCCCGCAGCAGCCCTGCGTGGCCTCCTCGGGTGGCTGGTTCAGCACACATGTGTCTCCTACTCCTTGCAACAGGCACTATTGATTAGCACTTAATTATAAAAGCTGTGTTTGTTGTGAGGACAAGGGGGATGTTCAATGGGGAAGCCTCTTGGGAAGGAGCCGTTTAAAGGAGCCTTGAATGAGACAGAGGTGGTGTCCTGGTTTGAGGTAAAACAGAACTAATTTTCT
>BJBW01019651.1:0-26973 GCA_004320125.1 Scolopax mira | reverse complement strand
GGCCACTAGGTTAGTCAGGCAGGACCTGCCCCTAGTAAATCCATGTTGTCTGTCCTGAATCACCCCTTTGTCCTCCATGTGTCCAAGCATGGCATCTAGAATGATCCTTTCCATGATCTTCCCAGACACGGAGGTGAGGCTGATAGGTCAGTAGTTCCAAGGGTCCTCTCTACCCTTTTTAAAAATGCGTATGATGTTTCCTTTCTTCCAGTAATGTAGATGAGGGTAGAGCAGTGGATACTGGCCACCTTGATTTCAGTAAGGCTTTTGACACAGTCTTCCATAAGATGTTCAGGAAGAAACTGATGAAATAGGGGATAGAAGATCAGACAGTGGGGTGGACTGAAAACTGGCTGAGTGGCTGGGCCCAGAGCATGGTGATCAGTAGCAGGAAGCCTGGTTGGAGGCAAATAACAAGTTGTATGCAGATGCATCCACCTGACAAAACAAGCTAACAAAGACACTACAAAATCCTGTGAAAAATTTCCACCACAGCTCGTCACACCCACACAGCGATGGGAAGCATCTATGCATTTCAGCTGAAAGGTGAGAAAGGTGTTGGTCTCAACCAATAATATCTGTCATGATCATATAGGATCACAGATCAGATTTGATTAGGCTATAAATGGGGGCCCTCCGGAGAGTCATTTTGAGTTTCTCTCAGAAGCAGTGGGTCTGCAGTCAGGGGCTCTCCCTGCAACTGGGACTGACACTTACCATTCATCTCCTGTACAGATTGAGAGCCCTCATCTTATAAGTGAGTGACCGTGCACATTTTGAATCATTATTTCCAAAGCTTCAGAATTCTTGAGTCATGCAATATTAATTTCCTTTTATATTCTGAATCTGTGTATTACTAATGTTGCCAGAGTGCTAAACAATTTCAAGATACCTCCTTGGAATTGTTCAAGACCAGGCTGGATGGGGTTTTGAGCAACTTGATCTAGTGGGAGGTGTCCCTGCCCATGGCAGGGGGGTGGGAACTAGACATCTTTAAAGTACCTTCCAACCTAAAACATTCTATGATTTCCATCTGGTTCCTTGCTAAAGAATTTTGACTAGAAAATTTTATGTTAAGTTTATCAACTATGTAAATTGATTTTGTAAGCCTCTGTGACACAAGTGGTGGACCTCAAAGGTCAATCCTGGGTCCAATCCTGTTCTAAATCTTCAGTAATGAGATGGATAATAAGGCAAAATGCACCCTCAGCAATTTTGCAGATACTACAAAACTGGAGATGGGTGCCTGATATACACAAGAGGGACCTTAGCAGGCTGAAGAAATAAGGCAAAAGGAACCTTATGAAGTTCAACATGGGGAAGTGAAAGGTCATGCACCCAGAAAAGACCAGCCCAATGCACAAGTATATCCTGGGGAACAACTAACTAGAAAGCAGATTTGCAATATAGTCATTTAGAGACCTGGTGGGCAGCAAGCTAAACAGGAGCTAGCATTGTGCCCTTGCCACAAAGAAGGCCAATGATATCATAGCCTGCATTAGACAAAGTATTGCCAGCAGGTAGGGGGACTTGATCCTTCCTCTCTACTCAGTACATCTGAGGCCACACCTCAGCTGGACTGCTGTGTCCAGCTCTGTGCTGCTCAGTACAAGAGAAGCATGAACATACTGCAGAGACTCTAACAAAGGGCCACGGGGATGATGAAGGCACTGGAGCATCTCTCCTACGAAAATGACTGAGAGGTCTGGAACAGTTGGACCTGGAGAAAGAGAAGGCTCAGGGGAATCTCGTCAATATATATCAATACCTGAAGGGAAGATGCAAAGAGGACAGACACAGGCTCTTTTCAGGGATGCCCAGTGACAGGATCAGAGGCAATGGGGCACAAACTTAAACACAGGGGTTTCCTTCTGAACAAAGTGGTTGTGGTGTCTTCATTCTCAGAGATATTCAAAGGCCATTTAGACATGGTCCTCAGCACTGGGGTCTAGGTATCCATGCTTGCACAAGGTTGGATCAGATGACCTCTAGAGGTCCCTTCCAACATCAACTATTTTGTGACTCTGTTATGAAGTGTGTTTAACAGATGGAAAAGTAGGCCAAGATTCATATTCAGGCTTAATGACTGAAGCAAAACTGTTTTCCACTGATTGGAGTCTTCTAAGATCAAACACTTTATCTATTTAATATTTCTAATAGGAAGAGTTTAGGTGTTAGCATTTAATTAAAACATAAGCTGGCGTGACACAGATGAAAACTGGCATGTGAAGTAGGTAACCTCTTGGGTACTACATAGGAAGCCATGTGACAGATGAAAAAGGTAACACTTTTAACAATGGGAATAAGAATTCAGGATTACATGACTGTTTCCATTCCATTCTTTTGTTAACTTTTTCCATGGTCATGTCAGAATGTCTGGATTGTGTTTGAGAAACAGACACTTTTTTTTTTTATGCAACAGCATATAATCAGAAACAGAGGTAAAAAATATTTGTGTACAGGGTTCATGAACTACTGGTCACAGCAAATGACCTTGGAATCTGAAAACATTATCCAGCCAAGCAAGCAATATTGGATTTGTGTCAGGAGCGTAAAATATTTAATGACAAATAATAGAGGATCATAGGCAATTCCAGTATAGTGTGTGTAGACAGTTTGGCAGCTCTTAGATTTACAGCATCATGGTTCTATCTGTATGGGCATAAACCAGTCAAGTTGTTCTACAGTGGGTGTCATAATCATTTTACGGGGCATTTAAAAAAGAATATGCAACAAGGACACATTTTCCCTAAGGAAAGCCATAAATAAGAACAAAACAGTTTCTTGAAGAAAGAGTAAAGGGCATTTAGCCTGTCAAAATGCATTCCTTTCTCTGTAATTCATTTTCTTCTTTGTGCTATATAATCACTGTTTGTTGAATGTCCAGTGTTTTTCCTTGAATATCCTTGCCTAACAGGCCATTAGATATATTTATTATTCTGCAGAAACCAAATTGCTTCTCAAAGTCTGCATAATATGAGTTTGTTTTGACTTCTGTGTATGCTAGTTTACAGTGTTACCAGTCAGGTAGGTTCAAAATTATTTCATTTTTTTGTGCTGTTGTTTCCTTGTATCTAAATATTCATCTTTTCTTATAATAACATTTTTTCAGTCATCTTAGTTTCTCAGTTAGGAAGAAGTGTGCATTTCAGCCTTTCTATCAGAATTTCCTTTCATCTCTTTCAAAATCCATTCAGCCAGGAACCTTGGGTGGCTAACTTAACTCATTCATTCCTTACATGTCTTCTCTTCTTCTTAGATAAAGGCTTTGGGGACTTACTGAACTTAAATGGTTTATATATATAAACCAACTATGAGATAATTATGGAAATCACTGCATGGATTCTTGGCTATTCATTGGGGTATTATTAAAGTACTACTCCTAAAGGCATCAATAGACTAACAGTCCTCAGAAAAAAAAAAAAAAAAAAAGATTGCTCAGTTCCTCTTCCAAAGACAGTTATCTTCCATGTGATTTTTAACCAGCCTGTTTTTACTGCACTGTTTCTAAATGAAGGTAGGACACATATGTAAGGAGATATGGGCTGGAATATCTAGCTGCCATTTGTCTAGCGTGCCTATTCCTTTTATTTCATTTATGTTATTTATTTGTTTTTAATTTTACCATCACTTATTTTTTGAAATTAAGTGGCTTAAACATATATGGTATACAGACTGTTTGAATGATAAAAGCTATGTGTTCCCCTTTTCAACTGAGTGGTCTCAGAGGTTCTGTTCTTTTATTTAACCCTTCCTTTCTCACACTAGAAAGCTCGTATTATTCTTTTCAGTGGAAGGAGGGGAAACAAATTGTAGCCTCACGTGAGAATTTCTTGACTGGTAGAAGATGAAAGGTTGGCTATGGTGAGACTTAAATCTCCTACTTCCTGAATGACTGCTACAACCTTTTTTTTAGCTTTTGGTGGAGATAACTTCTCAAACTGTACTTAAAAATGAAAAGATACATTTGGATTCTGCTGTGAAGCTTTTTATTGTCAGCCGCTTCTCTGAGCACTTTTAAAATACAAACCAGAATGGACTGCCAAATGGAAATAGAATATCACCTAGTTTCTGTCGTCTAGTTTCTACATTATAATTAGGTTTGCCTGGGAAAAGGAAATTTGCTTATACAGTGACAGGTTTAGGAACAAGCAGATGCTAAAAGCCTTTTCCAGTCACATGAGGTATTTAGATTCTGGATCATTACTTTTTCCACAAAGTTCAAATGTCTATTGTCTACTTAACTTCTGTTTTATATCTGACCCACATCTTTTGGGTAGTTTATGCCCCCTTCTTTCTAGTGTGCATAAAGTCACAATGTATCTGGATGTTTCAAAGCAGTTACAGGTCTCAATTGCAGTTTCTCTTAAGATTTCTTCACTTATTACCAAAAAAGAAAATGTCTACTCTTTAGAGCCAGAATCTGAAGCCTATACCACATAATACACAAGCAGGCATTGGTATTAGGCTTCTCTACAAAATATGGAAATACAGTACATTATTCTACCCATCTCTTATTTTTTTGTGTTTTCTGCAGACAGAAAAAGAAATGTATACCCGGGTGTTTGTTGTTTTTTTCATTTTTTCCTTGTTAGTTTTATTTTTTTTCAATGACAATTTCAAGGTAAGGGCAGACTCCATTTTTATGAATGGAATTGAAAAAAAGCAGACACAGAAGAGTTTCTGAGAATGTATCAGACTAGGCCACTGCATAGCACTAAATAAAGGTGACGTTAAGAGTAAATGTGCAAAAACCAGCCTGTAGTGTCACAGAAGTCTAACTGAGTATGCACTAGACAATTTGTCTTACTATGACTCACACCTGATCTACAAATGTGAGCACTCTTGATGATTCAGCAACCCTTAATATTAAGTCCTGTACGTTGTTTCACTCCAAAGGGATCTGCACAATCAATGGAAAATAAAAATGGCAAAGGACTAAGTCATTTGACTGTTAAACACAAGCAAATGATTTTTTGCTTTGTACACTTAGACCCGCAGAAGAATTATTCCATTTGCAGTAGAGAACAATAGAGAATTCACCACCAGACAAGATTGTGCTCACTCAGTGTTGGGATATATATAGAAATTAATGACTCATAATCTTTTATCTCTGGTTTCAGAGAACAATCCCAGTTTTCTGGAGGGTTATCAAGAAAATACTTTTCATCCCTGGGTCCAAACCAAAGCATATGAGTGCAAGCTAATAACTGAGACTCTGGCAATCTCTTCTCAAAATACTTAAAGTGATTTGTTTAAATGGAGTCAAGTCCTAAAATCTGAAAGAGGTAATGAGAAGATTATTTCCTATCTCAATATCAATCTGAAATATCAGGCTAAATGGTGATGGAAGTTCTCAGTGTTCCTTAGTTCTCTCTATAAAAAAGTGAGGCAAATCTGTGATAATAGGCACCTGAGTTGAATGTCAAATGCATGAATGCAGTAAAAATGCATTAATTTTTTCTCTAGATTTCCTGTCCAATGTTGATTAAAAAATGAAATCCACTTTCTAGATTATTTTACCGAATTGCTAGAAATAGAAAGATTCCTGATAATTGAATATCTGTTTACTGGTTTGTTTTTCTGTTTGGTGCTAGTGGAGGTAATGGTATGACAATTATATATCAGTATGATGGGAAAATATTGTCTTTCATTATCCATATCAGATAGAGGCATCAAACAAATTAAGCAAATAAAATACGACAGAGTATAAGATTGTCTTATAAATTTTCCAGCACCTCTGCCTGAAATTGAAACTGAAGGAATCGCACATTTGTATTAGCTTTTAGAAACAATTTATTTGCACTGCTTCGGCTCCTTAGAATGCACTATAAAGGAATATGGCAAAATTAAATTTTGAGTCATAACAAAAAAACCCACAACAAACCAACAAAAACTGACCTAATATAACACATCTAATTTATTTTTGCATTTGATGCCAGCTTGCAGGTCAAGTATACAGTGTTTGGAAGACATGAAGCAAGGCAAATGAGAAAGCGCTTCTGTGGCATTCCACATTTCACTGACTCTCACAATTATCACTGAGCAGTTTTATATCCTACAGCTAAAGAAACAAATCCTGCAACCCATATAAAGTTATATTCATTAAGAAAGTTCATACTGCACATGAGATCAAGATGCAAAGTGGGTATTCAAATCCGAGATACATCCTTTTCAACTGTGTAGGTTTACCTTCGTAGGTTTTCACATATTAATTCCATAGGATCTAAACATCTAAAATGCTATTACTGAGCATACTCAGAAGGCATTGAGTGTTCAGAAGAGAAAGGGTCACATAATAACACACATTATTAAATTACTCATCTATTTAAATTTTTGCCCATATTGCTTTAATTTATAATGTTAAAGATATTGTAAACCAGAAAACCTTAAAAAACAAATATAAACATAATCAAATAAATATATATAATACTAAGACCCCAAAGTTTCCTTTCCAAAGAGTCTTTCTATTTTAATTCAATGTGTTGCCTTTGAATGTAAATAAAACTAAAATTAATACATGAAAAAATACACATAGGGAATTTGTAAAAGTAACTGGGAATGCAAGATACACATCCTGAAACAAACAAGGTGATCCTTTTCAAAAAGGCTGCAAAGGCTTCCATTGTGAATAAAATTCCTTGAGGAGGTCTGAGATAGAACAATAAAAACTTAGGAGGTGCCCAAAATTAAAAATGGCTTGAAAATATTGATTTATAGATTAAAATGTATTTTACTTGGTGTTTGCTAATTGCTAGTTTTACCAGCTTCTCTGTACTGTCATGGGCAAATATTTAGGCAAACGGATGTGCCCTGAAGGAAGCTGCAGCCCATGGAGACCCTATGCTGGAACAGACTTCTGGCAGGAGCTGTGGTCCATCTAGAGAAGCCCATTCTGGAGCAAATTTTCTAGCAAGAACTGTGTCTTGTGGGAAATCCATGGTCCAGCAGTCTGTTCCTGAAGGACTGCATACCATGGAAAGGGCCCATGCTGGAGCAGTTCTTGAAGAATTGCAACCTGGGGAAAGGACCCACGTTGGAACAGTTTGTGGAAGACTGTCTCCCATCAGTGAGACCTCATATTGGAGCAAGCGAAGAGTGTGAGAAGCAGCAGAAGCAACATATGATGAACTCAACACAACCTCCACTCCTGATTCCCCCAAAGACACTTGTGGGGAGGACAGCCTAGGGAGAAGGGATAGTGGGGGGGGGAAGATATTTGTACTGTTTTTTATGTTTCATTATGCTACTCTGTTATTAACTGGCAATAAATTAAATTTCCCCAAAATCAAGTCTGGCTTTTCCCTGATGATAGTGAGTTGATCTCCCGCTCCTTATCTTGACACATGAGCTTTTATTTTTATTTTCTCCTCCTGTTCCGCTGAGGAGGGTAAGTGATAGAATGGTGTGGTGGTTAGGCTCAATAGGTAGATAAAAATATGTTCTTTTCTGTTGGGCAGTTAAGCAGTATACAGGCAGTATAACCCTCCAGAAGCTTAATATCAACTGCTTGTATTTCATTTCCTCTAACACATGCTAAGCAAGTTCACATATCATAACATACATATACTAAATTATATTGTTTATTTCAACCCCTCTCACTCTCTTTCAACTTCTTATTCTCATCACATTTTTGTCATGTGCTTTCTATTGTCAAAGAACTTTGCTTTAGTTGTTTATTAGTTTGGTACTCAGATAAAATATAAAAAGCATTTAATTAAATCTTTTTTCAATTCTCATAACTATATTTTTCCTCATTATCAACATTTAACTTATTTAAAAGGGAAGTGAAAGAAACTCTGTTCCTCTGTTTAAGTGAATTTGCCAGTTCTTTTAGTCAGTTAAATCTAAGCATATACTCATGCTGGTCACTGTTACTACTTTATTCTACACTTTCAAACTGTGGTTGTTGCAGGGTTTCATACACCAAGGCTGTAGTTTGGCAGGTGGGATTCATCTCACCATTACTCTGAGCATCTACATGATCGGTGCCTATATGTGGTTTTGATATCCTAGCTCCCATTACTGGAGGTAGGAATCTAGTCAACATAGTTCCTGATTTCTGGAGAGGTATTCAAAAGATCAAATAGGCAGGGTGACTGTGCAGATTACAAGACCACAAGACTGTGCAGTGACAATAATGTAAATTCAGGCATCTAGTCTTATGTAGACACCAATTTAGATGGATTTCTACCATGTCTGTCTATATGAATATTTTTTTGAATTTATTGGCACGCTGTGCAGCAATACAGCAGTTGCAGCAACAGAAGCACTTGTATGAACAAGATAAAGGTCAAGATTTAGATCAACTAAGTTTTATGTTTCTCATGAAGGCACTTATTTAGGAATATAGTGGGCCTATGGGTTCTGTAAAGTCAATAAAGATAGTGGATGAACTTGAAAGGAGAAATCTACTTTCCCATGTTTCCAGACTTTACTATACTACTTATGGATATCCTGTGAACCTAGACGGGTAAGATAATAATTTTGCTGCTGCAAACTGTTTGTACAGATGTTTTTCCTGTTTCACCATTGATGGAGTAACACAGTAGTTTTGTAAAAGGGAAACTAAAACCACAATTTAGTTATCAAATACAGACATACCTTTGGCATTGATTTGAGTTAGCATTACAACTTCTGCTTTTTATTTTTGCAAAACTCTGGCCAGATGTGTATTCTGCATTATAATATCTGTGCACTGCTAACGCCAGGCAGACACGAGGAAAGAAAAATGCCATTGTTTCCAAATGCAAACATTCTTACATTATTATAGAGATTTTGTGACATTGTAGCCTTATACAGACTTTGCTACCACTATAAAGTGATTAGTATTCATGGTGCAATCTTACCATATGCTTATACAACTGTTTGTATCTGTTTTGAGCAATGTCTTTGCTAGTAAATCACAGCAGTCATCTGTCCTTCAAAGCAGGACTGAAGCAAAACCAGTCAATGAGCCACTGTCCACTGGCAGACACTGTGACTCTTCATTATGATATTTGGAAAGACAAAGTATGAAAGAAACAAAGCACAAGGTGTTTCTTGATACATATTTTTAGCCTTAATACTACAGCTTTTTTATTAAATATTTAGAGTGGAACCTGTAAGTTTTTAAATGTTATAATGAATTCATAGCCTCAATACAAATACATAAAACATGGTATAATTCTTTACTTGTACTAAAAAAATATTTCTTTCAAAACAAAAAACCACCACGATGTCTTTCAAGTATACTATCATTTAATATTGTTGGAGATGTAATAGAAGTAAAATCTTTCTTTTAATTAATATTTTGCCTCATTGGTTAGATTGTACCAGAAGAACATGAAAGTTGCAGTTGGAGTCTTCATCTATTCAATTCAGCTACCACTTAGCACCTGATTGCAATCACTCTGGATAGTTTAATAAACATTTTCAGTCACCCAGGATCATTGACTCAGACACAATATTTACTGCATGACTGGCTTTTCCACAGAACATTTTTTTATCCCTTCATTGCCAGTACTTTGAAGGATTTTTTATAAAGATTTTGTCATGTTCTCTATTTTAAAGGGAATTTGTTATAACCAGGACCAGAGGTAATTAGAAGTGGAAATGAAACACTTATTGATTTCACATCAAGATAAGCCACTTCTATGTTTAAAAGTAGTGAAGAAAAAAGGTTCTAATTTAAAGAAATCTCCTACAATAACCTCTATGATATGAAGACACTTGATCAATGCTGGAGAACAAAGTGGACTCTGAAGGTTGTTTTATGTTTTTTGTGGGTTTTTTTTTTGTTTCCTCAGAAATGTGTCATTATTGAACTGCAAAACTTAAAAAAACCATATCTGCCAAAATCTAAATATTCCCTCACTTGCTTTATGGTTTTTCCCTTGAATATCTCATGTGATCTTCATTGTTATAAGATTTTGATTCATATTCTTTGCCTGCTATTATGGTCTAAAAGAAGAGTGAAAAAACTTGCAAGGATTAGCAGTAGGCTACACTCTGCTATTTGAAATCCTTATCTTTAGGAAAACAATGTTCTGGCCTTAATTGAGCAAAGAGTATACTTAAAGTTGACAGTTTTTAAGTTCACAAGCAATTGAGACAGGTATCTTAAAGTAATATATAATACTAATAGAATTATTTAATTCTCAAATTCTGATCTCATTCCTTGAGGGGAAAAAATAATTGCCTTTCCTATCCATATTGAGATTATAATTTGGTCTTCAAGAAAATCTGTGCTCAGATTCTATCTGTGAAATCTCTTCAGTATATCTTTCAGTCCCAAGTAGTAACGATAATATTGACATTGTAAAGTTTTCCATTGCAAATGCAGGCAGGCTACTTGAAAAAAATATAGAAAAAAAAAGATATTCTAATAGACTATAATAGAATAAAACCATTCCAAGAGTTAAAGTAAAATTATAAACAATTAAACAAATTATAAAATACACAATGAAATAGTGCATGTAACAAAAGAATTATATGATTTTGAGAAATAAAAGCCTTCTGGAATGATGAACTCCAAATAATCTACTCTGAAAGGACTGCAGTTATAATCAAATTGAAACAGTAAAAAAGACTATGTAGAATTGAGACTTACATATAAATCTCTGAAATTAGAAGGGCTAGCATTTGAAGTACTAACTTCATTAATCACAGAATTCTTTAAAGGACACTAGGAAAGGCTAAACAATATGGAAGAGTGGAAGACTAAACTAGTGCCCATGTCAAATTAAATGTCTAATGTCTCTGTTCATTGAATATTTAAAATGCAGTACAGCTAAGTTTTTAATTTCATATCCATATTGAACCAGACACATAAATCTCTTAGCAGCTCAGTTAGTGAAATTTCATCTACCTTACAGTAATATTGTAATGTGATCATCACAAAATCCTAGACGATACATTTACAAATCTGAATGAGCAAGTGCTGTGAATAGCAAGACAGTCAATAAAGTCAGTTTAGCATATGTCTACTTGTTATATATACAAGAACCATTATATACTAACAAATTTGTTCCCATTTTTATGAAAAATTAAGAGATGTTATAACTATCAAAACATTAACTTGTTAGCCCTCAAGGTTTTATTGTATTTCAAAGCATTGCCAACAAAGATTAACAATTTTTTCTTTAGCATTTGTAAATGATTATGCCACTTTTGCCTCTCATTCCCTTGCAAAAAAGTTGATGTATTACACAAAAGTCAACTTCCACATCTTAAAACCTAATGAGGCTGCAATTTTATGTCTTTGTCTTGTAGTGAAACAAATGGTGCAATTACATTCCAAGGGGATAATAGACTCTAGGTGAATACAGATACTCAGCAGACTTGTATGAATGTTTTCCAGATAACCAGTTCCTCTTTTATTATTACATTTCCATAAAATATAAAGGTGAAACACTTCCTCAAGAAACTAGTCTTCAGAAAACCGTAAGGCAATTTCCCCTTTTTTCTCTGACTTACTACCTTTGCAGATATATATGTAGATATATATATAAAACTATTCTTTGGAAGACTCCACATGAATAACTGAAATGTGCAGGCAAAAAAGGGAGGTGTTTGGTGGTGTAAACACAAATAATTTCAGCGACATTTCAGGCACTATGAGATATCCTGGTTACCATTTACTTGCTGGTCCAGAAGGGTTCAAAGGCCAGTCCTGTAAGTCCTGTAAGGGTATCAGTGTCTGAGTGCTACTGAGAAGCTTAGGCAACTCAATTTGTCCCAGAGAGATTGAAGTGAAAAACAGGAAAGAAAACATGGATAACTTTTACACTCAGTTCATGTTACTTTTACTTTCTTAGTCTCTGGACCTGTCATAGACCTGTCAGGGCAGTTTGCAAGCATGTGGCAAAAATGTGCACTGTAAAAGCATGGAACAACTAAACTATAGCTGCTCAAAAATTCAAGAAGTGCTTTACCAATTTTTTATGGTTTTCCACTTAGACTTCTAAATATTTATTCATCTTGACTGTAAAATTAATGTATAATTAACAAATAATTAATAATCAACCTGTTGGCAGAGTACAGATGAAAAAAAACCTGAAATTAGTATCTTTCATTTTGGGTACAGTATTGAAATAAATGTTTAACAGAAGCTATGGGGGAGAATGAACCCTCATCAAGTCTGCTCATGACACAAAACTGGGAGGAATGCCTGATACACCAGAGACTTGCATTGCCATCCAGAGAGATTTCAACTGGCTGGAGAAATGGGCTGACAGGAAGCTCATGAAGTTCAAGAAAGGAAAGCAGAAGGTCCTGCATCTGGGAAGAACAATCCCAGGCACCAGTATGTGCTGGTACAAGAGAGGCATGAACATACTGCAGAGAGTCTAACAAAGAGCCACAGGGATGATGAAGGCACTGGAGCATCTCTCCTATGAGGAATGGCTGAGAGGTCTGGGACAGTTAAACCTGGAGAAAGAAAGGGCTCAGGGGAATTTCGTCAATATATATAAATGCCTGAAGGGAAGGTGCAAAGAGGACAGACACAGGCTCTTTTCATGGATGCCCAGTGAGTACCAGAGGCAATGGGCACAAACCGAAATACAGGGGTTTCCTTCTATATATTAGAAAACTTTTTTTTTTTTACTGTGAGGATGACTGAGCACTGGCACAGGTTGCCCAAAGAGGTTGTGGTGTGTTCATTTTCAGATATATTCAAATGTCATTTGGACATAGTCCTGGACAGCCTGCTCTGTGAGGCCCTATTTGAGCAGAGTGGTTTGACAGGATAAGCCCCAGACATCCCTTCCAACCCTAACTATTCTGTAATTCCATGAAGTCACTGGTATTAAATTAAATAGGACTACTCTAGACATTAAGTTAGATATAAAAGGATGTATTTTGAATACTGCTCTTGTTATATCAGTAGAAGGCAGTTTTAACTTGAGTTACATTTTTTAATACTTTTTCTTTTACTTGCTCTATGAGTTAAACTATTTTAAATTTCACTTGGTAGCTCATACAGGAACTTGTTATTTCCTAGACAATATGCTTCAACTATTTCTCCTTTGGAATATACTGTATGTACCCCAAGCTTTGGATGAATCCAGAATCATTCAAAGCCATACATGTACTACATCATGACACCTTCTCAACAGGACTGAAATCCTTCTAGTTTGCATCCCTGGACAAGTAAAATATGTTTTGTGCATCTTGAAATAAATGCCAAACTTCTGCATTCGGTCAGTGAAAAGAATTAGTCATATCTAAAAATCTCCGGAGTGACTCAATCTGATTATACCAGTTTTTCAGTTTCTCCTGAGATACTGTAGGAAATACTATAGTATCTTCATCCACTGAAAAGCAGTTTGCCCAGATTTTTCCTTGGGAATGTGTGATGCAGATGACAATGTTCATTATCTACTTTTATGTATTTATAACCTCGTAGTTGTATCTCACATTCTGTAAGAGTGAGACTTTTGCTTCATCTAGCAGGGAATGGTACTCAAAGGTACAGCACCAGGAGACAGCTGGTGTACCTTCTGTCCCAAGATTATCCCAGAAATTAAAAGAGAAATTAAAAAAAAAAAAAAAAAAAAAAAAAAGAAATGTTTCCAGAAATCCTTGGAGCAGTCCAGAAAGACTTATATTGACACTTTGTAACCCAAGACTCCGGGATTTCTTGGGGATTTATGAAGAGTTTAGGTTAGTCTCTGTTTGAATTACAATGGCATATTAAGGTATTAAGTATTAAAAACCTAGTAAGACACCTTTTTTGGCTTTGACTTAGTTGGGTTGTATAGGAAAATGTATTTTAATAATTTTAAATACCTGTAACCTTACATATGGGAAGTATACAAATAAGATCATTTGCTAGGGCTTTCATGCTTCTAATTAAGGTTCCAGTCCTGGTGATATTGAAGTTTCTTTAAAGAAAGGAGGAATTTGAAAAGCAATTTTTTGTACAGAGGGGAATGATTCTTTTTCAGAGTCAGCAATGGTCATCCAAGAGAAAAGTTCTTACAATAACATATATAAAAGCAATCCACAATATGTGAATTTGATTTTTCAGTTTTTCTAAAAGAAATAAATATCTTAAATTTAATTAAGAACATTCAGGAAGAACACATATTAAACACATTTACTAGTCAGTTGCATTCAGTGTCATCACAGAAAAAATAATTGAAAATTAAAAAGGAGATTGTTTATTATAATAATGTAGTAATAGACATAAAATCCTCCTTGAGATAACAAGCAAGAACTTCTCCATAAAAGAGAAGTTCACATAGAAAGAAACAGTGACATAGGCAATAATTTTCAGTAAACTCCTTGGAACGCTCAGTCCCTTAACAACCTTAACATCTACCAAATCTTCTTAGTAAGCATCTTCCCTTTGCATTTAAGTTTTGAATTCCCTTTGCATTAAGATGATAATATCCTTGGCTATACTATGGGGCTAAAAACAGTAGAATTATAGAATCATAGAATGATTAGAGTTGTAAGGGACCTTAAAGATCATCAAGTTCCAACCCCACTGCCATGGGCAGGGACATCTCCCACTAGACCAGGTCACTCAAAGCCCCATCCAGCCTGGCCTTGAACACCCACAACTTCTCTGGGCAACCTGTTCCAGTGCCTCACCACCCATACAGTAAAGAATTTCTTTCTGGTATCTAAAATATGTGGAAACATGCTTAAAGTAGCAGACTCTGATAAAATGTTCCCATACTAATGATGCTGACTTGAAAAGAATGGAGAGACTGTAGGAAATGGCTTTTGAAATTATTATTATACCCTGTATTAATAAGTCTACCTAAATGGTAATTTTAAGGATCTTTAAAAAGCTGGGGGGGACTAGATTCTGTGCCAGGTGGTGATGGATGGAGAAATCTATCCAGTTGATATATTGCCCTATCTATTTCTTTGAACACTTGAGCAACGTTACCCATCAAATGAATAATAAATTGAGAATTATATGCCTAATTATTAAATGTGGGCTGATAAATCTTAGAAATTATTTTACAAGGATTTTTCATGGTTTACAAGAACAAAATAGCTTCATATCTCTTCAGCTAAATGTTACAATGGGGGAAATGAGCCCAGCATGAGTGCTTTCTTTCATTTTATGTTTAATTTGCTGTCTAATATTATACAGATTTTTTTTTTCACTTGAATATTCAAATCCTCTGTACAAATACTCCACAATGAAGTATGTATACAATCTATGCTCAACTACAGTATCTATAGTTGCTCAGATACACTATTTATAACTGAACACAGATTTGTAAATTGAAGAACTGTTTTAAACACCTGTATACACCATGAATATTCAACCCAAGAGTATGATAGGATCATACTAATGTCTCAACAACCTGTCTGCTATTTAAGTGCTCTTGCCTGAAAAATTTGTTATGTGTTAAAATGAAATAATGCTTGAAACCCAAAGGAAACAGCTTGGCATTTAGATATTTTGACATTTTCCATCAACATTAATATGGCTATAAAACAGTCATCCTTGATGCCATTTAACAAATAAGTAATCTTTATTAATTACAAATGTTGTTTAATCTATTTTAGATACTAAATGTTATGTATTCTTTTATTCTTTCCTGTGGTTAATTCTAAATCTGCAGAGAAGCAAAACCTTTCAGAAATTAAATGAAATTTAAATAGGAATTTAACGCTCATAGACTTGTGGATCTCTAGGAATACCATTCAAAGAATGAAGAAAGTATTTTCTGCATTAAACATTCTGCATCTGTTGCTTTGAAATCTATAAAACTCTATTTCCAGATTATGGTAATATGAAAATGTTCAGTTCAATTAAAAATGTAACACATATGATTAGCTAAATGTGTTGTGGCAAATGAATCCATGCTGGGCAAAGATATGAGTCCTTTTCCATCAAGAATCTTTGTAAATTACTGCATGGTTTGCTTATATATTGAAAGAAAGATTTAATTGTAAAAATAATGTAATTTGATAGTGAACATCCAAAATGTTAAAATACAACGTGTTTTTGTAATACACAGCTTAAAAACTGACAAGGAATTCCCAATAAAGGACATTATACACATTTTTTTCCTAGAGACTAATTACATATATGATTAATAAAATGCATCTATAGCAACTTGGAATACAATATGATTAAATTAAAAGTAGTTCTAATATACTGCCATGTTAATCTTCAATGTAGCATATACCATGTACGTATTATATGAATCATAGAATAATAGAATCGTCCAGGCCAGAAAGGACCAATGATTAAGTTCCCTTTTCCTTCAGTATCTGTCTCTTAGTTTTGGAAATTTAAAATATACAGAGAAAGATTTAGGATAACCATGGCCAACAGCAAATACTAAAATCAACTACTATTCTAACACTGTTGTTTTAATTTATAAATTTGTCATTGAAGAACACTTACACTAGTAACTGCAAAGGTGCCTCAAAAATTAAATATATCTACCTATATTGATACAAAAAAGTTCTTCTGAAATTGTTTAAAACAGCAAAAAGTGACAGTTTACTGTGTTAAACTGTTTTTAACTTCTATAACCTATTCTGCTAACTTTATATATAAAATTATTAATATAACAGAAAACTAGAAATAGTTCAAAATAAAGAAAACAAGTATCAAGCATTTACTTTAGAGGTTTTTTCATCTACATTTGAGTAAAGGGAAAAAAAATTAATGTGAAGGGAAATAGATAATTCTGACAATCCAGAAAACATTACTTATCTTCTGTATTTTTTTCACAATAAAATACAAGCAATCAATTTGGACCCTGATTGAGAGAGACAGTTCTCTGAAGTCAAAGACAATCATCTTATTAATATTAACAGACGTGGATTGGGGCCCTTTCTGTCTGCAAAAGAGTATTAAAAGCGTATTAGATCTTCTTTAATAAGTGTCCTAGTAAATTTAAATTTCAGTTGTGCACAGAAATGTACCCTAAATGAGAATATGTCACCAGGATAATTTCACCATAATAGTGATAACATTATGCAATGTTATATGCTTGGGATTATGCTGTTATTTCATATTTATTTACTAAATTAACACACATTTCCCTAGCTTATGTTTATAAATTGAGTCTATTGTCAATCATACTTCACCTGAGTAACAGAAAAACATCATTTGTTTATTGCTGCCTTTATTCTTCACTGCTTTTGCAAAGTACATTTTCTGACTCTCGTTAGTATTAACAAATGTGCTGTTGTTGCTTGATACCACTAAGCAAACACAGCTGAAAATTGTTTTGTTTCATAGTGTTTATTGTGTGAAATAGTTTCATACAATGGACGAAAACTTGGTTTATGAAAAAAAAAGATTTATGCAGTGGTTGTAGCATTTCACTCACATCTTAGTAAACACATATTGCAATTAAATTATAGAATTTAAAAACTAGAATTAGATAATATTTCATTAGGGGGTATATTATTGTCTAAAGTTTCAGAAGCTCTCTTGATTAAAAGGAGTAAAATAATAAAAAATTCTTTTTACTTGTCTCTATGCCTATAATACTTGAAGGTACATAATGAAAATGTCAGTATAGGTCATTTGTGAACACTGAGCTTATTCTTATATATAAATAAAAGATGGGTTTCTCCACATTACTGCTAACCTCTGGAGTCTGTTTAAGGCTCTGTTGGACACATTCAGATGTTACACATTTAGAGATTTGGGTTTTATCAAAGTCCAATGCCAGTGTGAAAAACAAGGTCTCTTAGTATGTTTTGTCGGGGATCTGCAGTATTTTCAGATAGTCCCTCCAGGTAGTCCTGTTTCATAATTCACTGCTGGGGAAGAAAATCTTTTCAGTGGAATTGTAAGGGAAACATCTGGCAATTTCATTAGCAGAATATAAACACAGAAGTTTAATAACAACTTTGGTTGATGCAATGCATTTTGTTCTTAGAATATATTTACAAATTACCCCAATTTTTTCTTATCTTAATGTTAGCCTCTGCTAACTCTCTGTTAGCTAGACTTATAGGTGCTTAATTTAAAACTGATTATTTTTTTTAATGCCATGTGATACAATCTAAGCTCTTAAGCAACTGTCTAATTCTAGTAAACTTCCTGAAGTCAGACATTAAGAGGATAACATCTGACATTAAATTGGACTCATAAATGAATACAGAACCTGTGATTTAGCTCTTAGTGCTCACATAGCACCACAGAGCTTCAGGAAATCAAGATTTAGAGGAAAGGAATGTTATGCATTTGCTTTGGATCGAACATCCTACAGTTTGACCTTGAAGGAAAATTATAGGTACTTGACTGGACTAAAGGCAAAGAAAGTCTGTATCTAATGAGATCTTTTTGAATGTATTTATTTCAGGATATCACCGAAGTAAATTTATTATAGCTTTATACTTGGAGAGGTTATGTAGAGGACTGCAACCTTTCATTTAACTTACATGAGACTTAAAATACTTTTTTTTTTTTTAAAGAAGCACTGAACCAAGGGAGCAAAATCTTTCCATCTAAACCTTGCACGCTGTAATCAATGATACAAGGTAAAGGAAGGTTTCAAACCTTAACTAGTATTTTTATCCACTCACTGGATTTAAATTGACTGTAATGTAAGTGCCAATTTGCAAGTGGGAAATAAGGAATGAAAGCTAACTTTGTGAGGTCATCTAACAAGAACTGGAATTGCATATCCAAATTCTACAGAAGTACTTGAAAAATAGCCTTGTCCTATTTTATAAGAATAACACTAGGTATCTCTCATTCCTGGCACTTTTTTAAAAACTGTGTTTTCAACATTGATTAGTTAGTGAAAGTAGAGGGCAGTCAAATTCTGCTCTTACCCTACATGACTCATCTGTTTAAATTAGCAGTCTAACTGCATTTAATAAGCTCCTCAAGTAGGGCTTTTTTCAAAGATGTATTTATATGACATAACTTATTTTGAAAACTAGCTAACAAAGATATTTTAGTTCATCACATATGGAAGAAAACAGACACTCTTTTTTTCTGAATGTAAAGATGTAAAATGTGAATACTTTTTGAGTGTCCAACTCAACATTGATTGATTTGGCCACTCTTCATTTGAAACTCTCTTTGGACATACTTTGTTTTTTGAATGGTAATATTCAGAATACAGGGGAGTATGCAGTTGAGATGCAGAAGTAATTATTAAGTAATTATTGATGACTATTACAAGAAACTTGGAGGAATAGAACAAAGATATCCACTCTAGGGACTGAACTAAGTGTCAAGGTGGTGCTTAAGCCCATAACAGATGAATATAAACCTCAGTATCTAACTGAGATTTCTGGAAGGCTTTTCCATGGATGGAAAATCTGTTGAAGTTCAGGGGCTAAGGTTTAGACACCTTGTCAAGTTCTCCTTGAATTCTCTTATATTATATAATTCTTGTCTTCAGATAGTTTTGTGTCCCTAAATCTCTCAATCAGTTTTGTATAAAGAGGAGCATTTGCTTTTCGTTTGAAATTCAGAGCAATATCTGACTGGCCAAGGGTTACAAACCTGATTTGCAATTTGCATCTGGTACTCTACCCAGAGCTCTCCTTCATAAATACATAATTGATTTGTATCCTGGAATGAATTGTGAAGTTATCACTGAACACATTTCTGTAACTCATTTTGGTAAGCCATATTGTCCATCTCATCTCAGGAGGTAAGACACAAAAGTTCTATTCTGTGCTAAGAAAAGTCCCCCACTGCTCAAAATTGTGTCTTATTGGGATTTGCCTTAACAGATACATTGAAAATAGGACAATATCCTTTCCCTACCTCATAACTTAGATTCTGTAATTCTGTTTCTACAGTTCACCATGAACAAATCCTTTCTCGGCTTTTTTTGCCTTTCTCTCCTCTCCACCCATTGAGAATACAGGTATTCTCAATCGGTGATATCTCTTGTGCTTTACAGTCTGACTGCTTCCTTAAGACAAGAAATTTAACTACAAATTACCAGGTAATGACTAAGTCTCTATATTTTGTTTTTATTTCACTATCTCTATCTCTACATTTCTCTCTATATCTCTATATTTCACTAAATTTTTTACCTTGTAACTTATTCACTCTCTTCCCTGTATTTATCTTTTGCAGCATTTTCCAGCTTAGAAACGTATTAATTGCCAGCTTATTGCCTGTTCCAGACTTTAATAAAGTCTGCAGGGGGACTAGATGACCTTTATAAGTCCCTTCCAACCCTAATTATTCTATGATTCTACTAATTTTACAATCATATCAAGATTTTACATGTTGCTGTTCATTGTTCTGCTTCATTTATTGTTCCTCAGACAACTTTCAATCTATGAACCAGTTTTAATGTACAGAGTATTTAAAATTAAATTTCAAATAAGATTTCTTATGATGTATACACCATTTTTTAAAAAATAGTATAACTGCATTCTCTAATCTTCACTTTTATCTGAAGATCAAGCATGTTTTGGAAGATTTGCTTATTATTATGTATTGTGCTTAGTTGTGAAAATATGTTCATCCTTTACAAGTTCGCTGTATGCTTCTAGTTACTGACCTTGAAATAGACTATGTGCCACTGATTAGTGCCCTCTGGGCACTATCATTCAGCTAGTTTTCAGTCTGCCTCAGTGTCTGCTCATCCCAGCTTCTCCATGAGGATCTTAGGGATGACTTTGTGAAAAGTTTTACTGAAGTTGCTGGACAACATTCATTGCTCTCCTCTCATCTAACAGGCCAATCATTTCACCACAGAAGCTTAACAGGTTGGTCAAACATGACTTCCCGTTGATGAATCAATGTTAACTGCTCCCAATCATCTTCTTGTCCTCCAGGAGCCGGGAAACAGTGTCCAGGTTGGTTGGTCCATCACCTTTCCAGGGAATGAAGTTAGGCTACAGGGTCTGTAGTTCATTGGTTCCTCTTTCTTGCCCTCCTTGAAGACAAGAGTGACATTTGCTTTCCTTCGTTCTTTGGACATCCCTCCCATTCACCATGATCATTCAAACATTACTGAGAGTGGCCTTGAAATTACATCAGTACTTGTGGATGTATCCCATCAGGACACATGGACTCGTGTATGTCCTGTTTGCCTAAAAACTTCTTTGACCTAATCCTTTTCCACCTTTTCCACCACATGTGACAAATTGGAGATATGAATATAGTTACATGCAAATGAACACTTTCTTTGAAAATATTTTGACCAGGGAAATTCTGTGTTTATTATACTGTCATTCTGTTGTTTATGTTGCTTGTGCTGCTCTCTGACTATTTATTTTACCATTACTTTTATCAAATAGTGTGTCTAGAAGCACGTATAATATTAAAAATGTAGGTGCAGCTTGGAATTGTCCATGAGGTCCATGTCCAGTTCCATTCTAGTCTTAATTAATTTTTTCTAATAATTCTTACATTTATTCATTATACTTTAGAATATTTCTGCATTACTCAGAATTTTCCCTAAAGATTCTACTTTCTGAGGATGATATCCAATTTTAGTCTTGGATGAAAAGCCTTTGGAAAAACTTACCTTGCTCTTATGTCTCTGTAGACCAGAGAGGAAAGCCCTTAACATACTGATATATATTTTAGAATATTAGGTTATTGCAACTAACTTGACTGATGAAAGATTAAATCTGAAATTGAAATTTTTATATTTCATATCTGCTCCTCAGGTTATTTTTTCAGTATATCCCTGTTTTTTTCCAAGCCTGCATATTCAATTTATTTTCCTTTTTTTCCCACAAAGTTACTATGAGACACTTATATTGTTTTTAATTTTTACCTAAATTGTACAGCCTTAGATAATTTTATGCTGTGTACAAACTCCATTAATTTCTGCCCAATTCTACATATATTATTTATGAACATGTTGAGAGTGTAGATGTGTATACTATATTTATATGCAAAAATTAAGAGGACCTGGCTTGACCTCTAGCTCATGACTGACTGTCCTCCATTCTGTTGAAAGTTAAGCTTTCCAATTCTAAATTTGGCTTTCACAGAAACAGTTGGAAGAAAACCATCAAGGAGTGAATTCATAATTACATAACATGGTTGCCAAGGGTCCAATGCAAGCTCTTTCTGTGGTCCCATTTACCTAGCAGACTATATGCAGATACAAAAATGTGAAGTATCAAATTGGTAGCTTTCCTCTGTTCTGAAAATTTGAACTTATTCTTTTTCCTGTATCTTTTATTCTGCATCTTTTAATCTGTTAATGACCTTGAAAGAATATTTTGTCCTATTGCATTGGACACTGCTACCCTGGACAATGTTTACAGTTTTGAGAATCCAGGTATGAACTGAATTAATCTGTAGGCTCACTGACTGTAATAAACATACAACTTTCTCCCACAGGAATTATATTAACTCTTTATGAAATAGCAGTAATGAGGTAAAGAAAACACCAAAGTCAACAAAGTGCCATGTTTAAAAATCACTACTTAATTACCACTTAAGTTTTATATATTCCTAAATTAATGTGTAACACAGGGATCACTAAATTTTAATATTTTTTGCCTAAAACACGCATTTTACTTTTTAAGAACGTATTATTATAGAATCATAGAATCATCTGGGCCAGAAGGGACCTTCATCTAGTCCGACCCCCCTGCAGTCACAAGGACACCGCCAACTAGAACAGGTTGCCCAGGGCCTCGTCAAGCCTCACCTTGAATGTCTCCAGGGAAGGGGCCTCAACAACCTCCCTGGGCAACCTGTTACAGGGCTCCACCACCCTCATAGTAAAGAACTTTTTCCTAATGTCTAACGTAAATCTGCTCTTCTCCAGTTTATACCCGTTAGCCCTTGTTCTTTCGTTGCCAGCCTTTGTGAACAGACTCTCCCCATCTTTCCTGTAGGCCCCCCTCAGGTACTGGAGCTAACCTATTGATTCCATAGGTTAGCATAGATTTCTGCATATAGGGAACATTGCCTGAGATGACATGAGAGTAAATATATGATTAAAATTGATAGATTTTGTACTTTTTTTCTCAAAGATTTTCACATGGAAATTGTAAAATGGAGAATTATGTAATAATATTTGGAAGTAACAGGTTTTGTGTTTCTCACTAAAGAGATAAAATAATCATAGGTAATAAAGTATCACTCATGAGTCACAATCTCATTTCTGAAGAGTTTTCAATAGATATAGATTGTTTCTGACTTTTCCAGGATAATTTGAAAGTAATTTTGTTTTCAAGTAAGGTATCTTTTTATAAGATAATAATGCTCTCACCTGAAATTTTTGTGCGCTTTGCATTGTAATAAAATATGATAGCAGAGTATGCACAGAAACTGTGTATTATTAATTTTCGGCCTTTAAAGATTTTACTTTACTGTGCTAAGTTATCTATCAGGCTGAAAATCCTTGACATAAATTGCAAAAGGAAGGGATGGATAAGAACACATTCCAGGAAATTTTGATGAGAAAATATAGCATTTTTAAATACAAGCCAAGACTATTCTAATCCTGAAACATCATAAAACATAAAAGAACAGAGAATAAATGAGGTAAATTGAATCAAACTGAATAACCCCTTTTAATTTGGAAACTCAGCTTTGATAAACTAATGTTTAGGGCATTCTATTAATAATTTTGGAAATACCATCAGAAATTTTCAGGAAAATTTTTAGGTCAAAAATGAGAAACATTGGAAGAAGTAATCACATCTCATACTATATAATCAGAATATGAAGATTTTTACTTAACTTTTTTTACTTTACTTAAATCTTAATTTTTCCTACCCATTTGATGAACATAAGTGTTTGCTTTGGGTTTATGACTTTTTTTTTTTCTTTTCCTTTTTTTTAAATTCACAATTTTATTCACTTTTCTCACATGGGAACTGTTTTTACTTTTTTTTCATTTTTAACTGCTAACGCATTTTGTTGTTCATTATTAATTAACGAATAATAGACAATTTTACACAACTATCCAGGGTTTTGTAATCCCTGTTCCACTTGATAAACTTGCCTCAGTTTTTTTAATGCTTTAAGTGTTCAAGTCTTGGAACGTTTTGCTAAAAGAGTGGAGTTATACCAACATATTTAATCATTTAGAAGTATAGGTTTTATTATTTTTCAAACTGTCCTGTTAATTTCTGTTTCAGAAGAACCAGTTTTTAATTAAACAAACCAAAATATATTGAAGATCTGAAGAAGATACTGCTTACATTGATGGAGAAAGTTCTAATTGAAGGCATGAACCAAACTGTCTTGAGAAACACCAGCCAATCTGGGCAGAAACCTACCCATTTAGGCAGGATTAATCTTGAATTTTCATAAAAGTCCACAAAAAATGAGCCATAAGTTTTACAAAAATATCTACCTTTTGACTAGAGTGTTCACAGAGTAAATCTACACATCAGTGCTCTGTGTGTAGTCTACATTTACTTTTTCTTAGAATCAAAAAAAACCTTTAGGTAATAGGTCACAGATAAAACCATCCTTTCCTATCTCAGAGAGCAATATTAGGAATATTGTTTAAGATACCAAAGAAGCATGAAGACAATATCTGAAGAATCTGTCTTAGTTTTACTAGTCAAGAAAGGCAGTTTTTGTTTAATTGAAGGTATATTAGAAAGTTGATATTCAATCTCTTCTGTGCTCCATTTGTATACTTCTACTAAAAGTTTATTTTTTGAGCCTCTTTTCTGGAGTAGTTCAAGGCTTTATTATTTCATTAGTAATGAAGTCTCTTGTTACACTGCCAATGTCATCTGGAGAGGAAGATTTCTGGAGAGTTAAGCAGAGCAGCTGTTGCCTAGTAGGGAGGAAAATCAATGACTCGACACTTGACAGCTGCAAATTTGTATACAGTTTAATAGTTGAAAGGCCATGTATAAGAAAACTGCAGGTTGCTCACCTCCTGGGTCCAGCACACCTAGGTTTTGTAAATTATTGTGGCTTAATCAAAAAGGGATTTTTCATTTTCATAATAATAGATTTCAAAAGGTGTCTTTTTTTCCTCTTAGTTCAGTCACAAATTCTAGTTTTTAGCATTCTGGTTTTATGGAATGTCAGATATGTTAACTGTATGCAAATATATGTATACATATATATTTTCAGTTTTTACTTCCTTGGGAAAACATAATTCCTGTTTAAAAAAAAATAGGACCCAAAGAGGATGAATAAACTAATATTTAATAATTCTAGGAAAAGCAATCTTGAAGGAAATCTTGATGAAACCATGATATATACTGTGTTTTTGATAAAGCTGGAGAGCATATTAATTGCTAGAATAAGAAATGCTTGAAAACAAAACCACTGAATAAACATTTTCATTTATATGAAGCACAATGCTTCTAGTTGTTGATAAATTAGGTATTCACACTTGGATAAATTTTATGTTGTTACCAGGGTTGACAAACATCAGAAAAAATCATGGATGTGAAGTAAAACTTAATTGTTCAATAGTATAATTTTCCCTGATACCAGTAGGTGGTAAATTTTAATAACAGAGCAGAATGAGACCTCCAGTCTCATACCACTGTAGGAAAATTCAGGGAGTCTTACTCAAATGAAAGCATACATTTGTTATTATGAAATGACAATAAAATCTGATATGTTGAGTTTCAAAAATACAGTATTAAAAGTGTAAGGAGTGGTGTCTTTGTTACTATCATGATTTTTCACTTAAGCTGTAAAACTTTATTGAAATCAGTGGAATTTCACAGGGGAGGTGCAATTGAAAAAGGATATGAAAAAAAGGCCATCAAGTAATGTGAAATATTAAAACAAGGAAATTGTTTAATACACGGTAAATCCTACAGCATTTTATTTATTTTGATTACTTTATTCCCTAGAGTGACTAGTATGGTATCTACCAATGAGCTAATTCACTTCAGCAGTGTAAAATTGTTATGATTGCCATTAATGTTCATTTTTCTTTAAGTGTTCTATCAATATATTAGGATTTTGAGACTGACTTTTGAAAATTGTTATTGTTAGAATTGTTAAAACTTTTATTGCTATCCTTTTTATATGTCTGTGACTCATTTGTAAAATGAAACAGCAAATATCTGCTGACACCAATTTCACATCTTCATTTACTCGTTTCCTTCTATTGCTGAAATTTATAATTAATAGCCTCAGCCCAGTAAACATTGCACTAATATTTTTCTGTAAGGGCATCTTAGTATCCCAAAGAGACCTGGTCATGAGAAAATGCAAGAGAAACTTGCTTGTAACTTTTGAAACTAACTTGACAGAAACTAATTACAAGCAAAGGTTGTCAAAGAGACTTCCTGCATGGTGTTCTAAATGGTGTACACAAAGTAGATAAATGATGTGTTGTATAAATGAAGGAAAAGGAAACTACATTCATGTCCTGAAGTGATGACAGGTATGTAACTACCTAGAGAGATGAGAGATAGAAGGATCATTCTTCTCTGTCATGAAGTAATCACCCACTCTGCAGTTGGCACAATCAAAATAGCAACATCACTTCCATTCAATGCAAATTCTCCTCCAAGTTCTGCATATACTTTAGCATTTGCATGTCCTGATTTGGGAATTTTTTGTCATTCTCATTTCTCATCTGCCAGATTTTCAATACATAGTTCTTACTTTCTCATTGACTGCAAGCTTTCTTTTCGTGATGTTTAGACATTAAGAAGGTCAATGTATTGCTACTCTTGTACATATCATCCACTCACTTTCTGGGAGTGTTTTAGTTGTCCATCCTCTACAGTTAGCTGTGATGTTTATATCATATATCTGCATAATTTACATGCAGAAGATTTTGGCATTTTGCTGCTAAAAAAACCCAAACAACTCTCTCAGATATTTCTGTTGTTATATACAAATATCACACTTCGTAATTGTAGATTAATAAATGTTTGCTGTCTTACCTGAAGCTTCAGCTCCAGGAAAAAGGATTATACAGAACCCTTTGCTTCCATGTAAAATGAAAAAAATAAATAAACAACCCTTATGTATGGGAGCACTCAGCCAAACCAGTTTCGGAGCACAATAGGTGAAATGCAGGGAGTTGTCATGCGACTCATCTTCATCTCTGCCTTGCCTCCTCTATGCAGAGATGACTTGGGGGGAGCTGCAAACCG
>BJBW01019650.1:3975-15844 GCA_004320125.1 Scolopax mira | reverse complement strand
GTGGGCTTTGAGGTCCCTTCCAACCCAAACCAGTCTGTGGTTCTAAGATTCTCTGCTGATGTTGCTCACTGTGGTCTGATAAAATAAAAAATAGTAGATGTTTGAATTTGCAGAACTTCAGGCCACCTTTGAGTGTGCTGGGCTGTCTGTTGGCTGGGCTGGGGTACGGTGTGTTGGCTCCTGAGGTGGCATCAGAGCTGCTGGTAATTGCCAGGGGTCCCTCCCAAGTGTTCGTCCACTGGGTCTGTAAAAAGATTTGGATTAAAACTGGTGCACGGAGCTCAGTTGCGTGTCTGGTCAAAACCATCTGCTTGAAAGGTGAGGGGCAGAGGCTGGTGCTGGTCAGACTGGAGCTGGTGGTTTTGGGGAGGTTTCTGTTCAACTTGCCTTTGGAAGGCTCTCTATCAGCGTCATAAACAACTCCATGAATACAGATGTGATGACGGGTGCTGTTTAATGTCTATTCTTATTAAATCTTACAACTGTAATGTTGAAATGGGACCAAAAGTGTCCTCTAAAGAAAGGGAAAGTGCTCTGTATTTCCTTTAGATCTTTTCCCCCCCTTCCTCCTGTGTTCTCCACAGCCACCTCTGCTTTGGAAGAAATGTTAGGAGATCATCTCCGATTTTGTTTTCAAGGCTTGCGTGAGATGCTGGGAGCTCGTCTGCCTGGCCAAAGTCTGTTAGTTATAGAGAATAGTAAATTTGGGAAGTGTTTCAGCATGAATTTAGCAGCAGTAAATGTGGAACTGTTTTCAACTCCCATTATTCCGTGTTAATGGCACAAACTAAACGCAGAAAGGCCCCTTTTGGCTGGAGTTTCCACTTGAGGTTGTGTTAGACAAATCGCTTGCTTAAATTGGATGATTTGTAGTTGTAGATGTGCCTTGTGGATTTTTTTTCTTTTTTCAAATTTATTTTACGCTTTTTAACCCAAGACAAAGGAATCTGTTAATTAAACAATTTTGGTCATTTATAGGGGCTTTTTTCATGAAGACCCACAGCACAAGGGGTCTCTCCTTGTGTTCTGCTAGTGCTGAAACTGGCTGAATCCATCAATGGAGAATAGAACTTCTGTAGAGAAAATGGTTATGCCAGAATAAGCATAAATTCACTTTTCTGGTATAATGTGCTTATGGTGATAAAGCACATCCTTACTACACGGGAACACAGTTTACTGGAAGAACCTGATCAGCCCAAGGGGTTTTTGCTGCGATAACTCTGTGTGTAGTGAAAGGTGAAAATTTCTAGGGGATGTTTATGGATGAGCTGTCTGTCTTGGGTTATTTTTATACTTTGCAGATAAGAAATGAAAAGAGAGTCCCCCTCCTGTGTGCTTTTTTCTTCTTTTATATGTGCACTGAGAGTCAAGAGCAGATTTTAATTCTGTCGCTGCCCTGTTTTTTAGGCCAATATGTATCTACAGGGTTCCTTACCTGACGTTTCTCAACTTAAACTGAGATTATTGGTGCTGTTGGGTTTGGGCTGTTGCAGTCCATGCCCTGAGCGAACCCCATAGATTGGAGGAAGCACAACCCTGGATTTGTTCTGCCTGGCTTGTGGTTTTCCAGGTGTTTGTGTAGGAAACCTTGTTAGAAAACATGACCAAGGTCACGCTCAGCCTCTATGTTCCATCCCAAATGTCCCCACTACTTTTACATTGACCATTTCTCCTTTTTTGAGATTGCAACTGGAATATTTTGCTTTGCTTTGTTTATTCTTTCATGTGACTCCTACATAATGGGGTTAACTTTTTGCATTCTGAAAAGAAAAGCTTTTCTAGTAAAACGGGAAGTGTTCCTTCATACCTTTACTGTAACAGGCTTCAGAAATGTTTGCCTTATTTTTGTCCCTCTCAGCCATGAGATTTTTATCAAGGTGTCTAAAGGACTGTGTGAAGTTTTTTGGAATGACAACTTCTACAAGACTGGTTGATCTTAAGTACATAAAATGGTTGTGGCGGGGGAAATCTGTTCCCTCATGCAAATATGAAGGTGATATGGATGGCAAAAGCTTCTATTTGACTGCCATCGTGTCCTTCCATGTCCTGAAAGAATAGAGATAATGCTGTGTTCTGTCCTCTCTCCATTAGTGCTTCTCTTCTATTCCCTCCCTTCCCCCAACCCTACCCTTTGCTATAGAACTTCCCACTGGTAATTTTATAGAAATGACATTTCTGCATCGAGAGACAAGGGGAATTATTTGGGAGGAAGCCTTTACACTTCCAACTCTTGAAGGTCCTTTGATACTGAACTCCTAATTAAAAGGTCAAAGCCAGTTTAAGAACCAAATGTCTAAATATAACGTTAACTTTGTGCAGCTGGACTCTGGTAGCTGAGGCTCCACAAGATGGATACACCATTATAGACAGGAGCTCCTGGCACTTCCCTAAAACTGAATTTTTTTTTCCCTTTTTTCCTTTTTCTAGTGTGGTGCATGTATGTGCAGCTCCAAGGGCTTTATTGGCACGAATTTGGAATGACTAAACTCACTTTTGCTCCTGAGTAAACTCCCAAATGAAAGTCCCCAAACCTCTGTGCCTCCCAGCCCCGGGTGTGCTTGTAACGCACCAGTTTGAGTGGTGTCTCTGGTTTTTCAGTTCACGAAAAGCTCTGTAGATTCAGGCCTCCTTTACTTTTTTGTGTGCTGTGAGGTGGTTTTTAACCCTACACCGATACCCGCTCCCGCTGTTTATTTGATGCTGTGGTTTAGGAAGCCATTGGCTGTGTGAGAATGGTGGTGCCCATATGGAGATGTGAGCACGTACCAGCTGCTGGGGCCATGAAATCAGCTGTTCATTGTGGAACTTGCACTCAAGTACCTCCTGCATACCAATAATCCTCAAGGGGATCAGCTACACAATTCCTGATTTCAGAAAATTACAAAGAAATAAGGAGAATGACAGTTCCTTCATGTAAATCTTCTGCTGCTCCATAGAAACTTGAAAAATGTATTTCCTTAAGCTTCATTTTTTTCTTAGAGGGCTCATTTTGATGGGTTTAATGGGCTCGGTGACAATCAAAGACTCCTTTCCCAGTATGCTTGCCATTTGTATTCTTTAAAAGATTGTGATTCCTGTAATCTTCTGAAAAAACAGCACACCTGATGTCTCTCTGAAAACATCTCTCCTTTTCTTTTTATTTCAGGACAAACACCATGATGCTGCTCATGAAATTATCGAGACAATTCGGTGAGTGTTCAACGCAGACGTGGCTACAACCCTTCCCTGTGTCTTCCAGCATCTCGGTGAATGAACGTCTTGAGATGAGATATAAAGGAGGGCAGCAGTTATAATTACAATTTAGCAGCTCTAAATTACTTTCTAAGTGGAACTGATATTGTTGCAATACAAATCTCCCCGTCAAGCAGACTTTTTTTTTTAAAACTTGCCATATTATATTCTGTTCTCCTTTGAAGAGAATTAAAAACGGATAGTGATATTTGACTTTTGGTGCTGCTTATAATGATGATGATGGTATTGCTTCAAGGAAGCTCTGCCTCAGTAACCAGACAGCAGTCTGTTTTCTTGAGAAAAACAAGTTTAAGAAAAGATCATTGGCAGGATGTCTTAAATTTCTGGTCTTGCATATCCTCTTCCCCACCCTCTTGTTTCCCCTTGTTGCTGTGATGTTGAAGCATTGTTAGCATTTGCATTAATTGGCAATGATGCCCCCATTAGCGTTCCTCTTAATTCTGCTGGTAGAGTTGGACCAATATGGGGGAAACGGAGCATAAAGATGAAAGACAAATAAGAAGAGCAGGAAATGTGAGCATTTCTCAACACAGGCAGTGGTTATGCCATGGCCTTTGGGTGTTTCAGCAGGGTTTGGAGGTGACTTGGGTGTAGAACTTTTATTAAGTGCTAAAACAAACTTCCCAAACACCTGAGACATTTGAATGTTGTTTAAAAGCAATTAAAATGCAATGGTCAGTGCTGCAGACACAGGCGAGGTACAGAGAAGGGTGTTTTGTCTGCAGAAGCCTCCTGAGCTTGAAATTTTGGTCAAGAATATGGCCTGGGTGGTGACCTTTGCTTACTCCCAGCATGGCTGTGAGAGCAAGGCTTTGCATTGTGGGGTTGATAGTATCACTTAGATACTTGAAATCATGGCGTTCTCCCATGGTCTGTGGTGGGAGAGAACGTGTAATGGGGATTAGGGGTTACAGCTGAGAATTTTTCTTTAAAGAGATTTCTAACTACAAAACCTTGACACAAGGAATGCCACTTCCAGTTCCCTTGTATCGATGTTGAGAAAATTCTGTGCCTTGGGAATTTGTGGCATCATTTGTCACTACGATTATAGAGAAGACCTTTTCTGAAGGGATTTAACCAGCCGGGGTGCTGGGAGCCTCCTGGGTGCTGGTGCTCACCGTGCCACGCTGGCTGAGGGCGAGGGGAAAGCTGTGTTGGAAAAAAAACCATGTTGGAGCCAAGGTGATGTTTCACAACTGTGTTTTAAGCATGATTGCAGTGAACATGGTGGTGTTAGAAGGCTTTCGTGCTGCCTTGTGTGAAGTGACCACAGTGTGGTTATGGAAGAGATGGGTAAAAGAGTGCACAGAAGCATTTGTCTCTTCAGGCCAGTGATTAACAGCTGCTGACTGTCCATTTCCCTGATCTAAGTGACAAAAATTTGCAGAGAGTTTAGGGAGATGGGAGATACCAGTCAGAAGAGACTCTACAATAGATGTAGAAGTTCTACTTTTTTACTTACACATATATTTATTTGGTAAGAGCAAATCAGCCAGAAGGAACCAGAACTGTTAGACCTTGTGTCATGTTTTTTCCCCCATTTTAAACATGAAGCCTGCATCCAGGTGAAAGAAGAAAAACTCTGCCATTCCTATTGGAATTCATCCTATGACATGCTCTTAGGTGGTTTGATGATGATAGTGCTCTCCCATTTATGCTTTTGGAGGAAAGTGCGTGCAGAGCTTATATGGCTGTTAAATTGTCATTGAAAGGAATTAATCTTCCTACATTCCAAGGGCAAAGCTCTGCTCCTCTCTGAGCTTCCCTTGTCAGAAGAGCTGTGAGCGGGTGTGTGTTTCCCATTTTTAATGGCACAACACACGGGGCTTTGTTAACTCCACGTGTAAAAGGCTTCTTTTCTTCAAATGACTTTGGAAAATCTGTTCTGAGTTGGGTGATGTGTGATGTGAGGTGCAAGAGCAGCTCAGAGCAGTCCCCAGAGGAGAATGTCCTCGCAGTCGTGTCCTTTTGGGGCGCTGTAGGAAATGTCTTCTCCACTTTCAGTTTTTTCTTTCCCAGTCTTTCCCAAATTTTGCATTTCTGCATTACATTCCATGTTTGAGTAGCATCAGCCGTGGCGTTGAGTATTTCTAGACACGTTGAATACATTTAGCACCTCGGTTTGAAGTTGTGCCATTTCCAGAGCTTTATACTACTGCCAGTGTCTACGGGCACCTCGCTGTTTCTTCAGTGCAAACACGAGCTATTGCAGCTTCCAGTGAACATTTTGTCACATCTGCCTTCCTCCTCCTTTGTCATGTCCTTCCTCCTACTGATGTTGTCACCTTGCAGCTCTGCTGCAGCGTTCTGTCTTAACACAGAGCAGTGCTGGGCTAGAATTGAGACAGATTGCCTTATTATACTTAATTAGAGATAGTTTTATTCATGATTTCTTCTCTTGTTCCAGGTGGGTCTGTGAAGAAATCCCAGATCTCAAGCTTGCTATGGAAAACTACGTTTTAATTGACTATGATACAAAAAGGTGAGAGGAATATTTTTATTTCCCTCCAGGAGGACAGGCCAGCAAGGTTTAGAGTGAGTCACTTTGTAGCTGGTTATTCTTAGACACTACGAACTGCAGGGGTTTTTTTTTTTTTTTTTCCTTTTAGAACTGGCTTCAAACTCTGCAGAGTTATTTTGGTAGGAAATGTGTAACAGCAATATTGGCAAAGGCTGTTGGATCAAGGACATAATTGGAAACTCCACACAGCAGAAAGTTGAGCTCTGGTGTACGTTGGAATGACTCATTCCGAAACAATGATCGGTATCTGCGCTGTTGGACTGCGTCCAGCGGCAGGAATCTGAATGGCACTGAGGTTTCTACTTCTGTAGTAACTAAGAATTCCTGTTTGGGAAGTGGCAGAGTGGCCAGAGCTGGCTGTCAGCCCCACAGCACACCCCCCCTCACCCCTAGCCCTGCCGGGGTGTGGAGGGGGTTAACCTGCCCCGTCCCTCCGCGGGGTGGGATTCAGTGCAAGTGGGATGCTCTTTAGGTGAGGGGCTAAATTTAATGCAAACTACTTATGCTGCTTTTCAGGGCAGTCAGAAGTAATTTTAAGATGCTTGTTGTTACATGTGAACACTTTTCCCACAAACAGCCTAAAACAAAGGTCTGGAATGTGGTGTTCACCTCGAGGTCGGGAGAGGCAGATTCTGACCCACGGAGAGTCTGAGGTTCAGTTATTGACTTGGCTCTGCTGAGACTGGAAAAAGAGCTCACCCTCAAGCTGTGGTTTACAAAAAACCTCCTTAGTTGCTTTCATGGCAGAGGCTGAATATGTTCAAGTCCACAGCCTGACTAAACTTCTAAAATGAGGTTTACAGACGAAACTGCATCGCTCTAATGAATCACTGGCTATTGTCCTGAGCACAGATAATTGTATCACGATCCAATTAAGGTATTGCTTCCTCCTCTCTTAATTGTGTTTTAATTTAACTGTGCAGTGCAAGACTTGGTAATCCTTCTCTTTTTTCCTGAAAAATTCGAAAGGAGAAATTGGGGTTGAGCATCCCTTGTCATCAAATGCATTAATTGGGATTCGAGGATTACTCGCAGCGACTGCAATGCTCTAACTTTTGTAGTTCTGGCACCCTCAGTGGGTGTCAGTGTGGTCAGTGGCAACACCAAATGAAAGAGAAACCCATCTGTTCCCTGCAGTCACACCTGTAACTCAAGGAGTTACAAACCTGTCGTTTTGGTAATGGTTTTAGTCTTTTTACTCCATTTCTCATTCGTCAGAAAAATTACTTGTGGCAGATACTGACACGTGGCTGTGAAGGCGAGCGGTGGATTAGAGAAACGCACGTTCTGTGCAGCTAAAACCCCTCTCAGCCTCTTGCTTTGTGGCACTCACAAGTCAAAGGCTTGTGGTGGGGCCAGCAGTGCTCCCCTGAGAGTGTCCCTCCAGCACACATGTAATGGGGATCACAAGAGACTGAAGAGCCACTTCCTTCTGATGTCCCCCTGCCCCCTCCTGACTTGGGGATGACTGTGATCTAATTCTCTTTTGCCTCTAACTCCTTGGGTTGGTGGTTTTTGCTGCTGTTTTGTGGGTCTGGGTATGTAGTGGGTGATGTTCCCAGTAATATCTTTTCTTCCCTGGCCTGAGATGAATTTATTTAATCCTCTCAGCTTCTGTCATTAAGGCATCTGCCTGAATTGCTGTAATCCCAGCCAGCCCTCGGAGCAGTCGGAGTGCTTTTCTGATGGGTGACATTTCAGCTGCTGTCCTGGCTCCGGCTGCATTTTTCAGTCCCAGAGTTAATTTCTAGAAAACCATCTGCTTGTCTCGGGACTGATTATCATGGAGACATGATGGAACAAAGGAGAAAACCTTACAGATGTCTTAAATTTCTGTGCAGCTGAGAATATGGGAAGCGAGGGACTATGAGAACACAAACTTTCTAATATGTTGTACTTTGAGTTTAGTCCTTTCTCTGTTAATTACAGAAACTATATTATTATACTATATTATTAACTATATTATAGTTTTTATATATATATATAAATAATATATATTATTTATATAATTAAACTATATTATTTGCCACATTCTCCTGGTCTGCTGGTCTCCCTTTTAAGGGAAAGGGTAGCGAGTCCTAAAGCTGTGTATGTAATTACATGTTCTGCAAGAAACAAAGTATGATGATAACACAGCACAAGGTTGTACCTTCAGGTGTGTTTTTTAGAGTTTTCTGGTCTTCCCTGACGCTGATCTTTTCTTCCTGCACAGCTTTGAGAGCATGCAGAGGCTTTGCGACAAGTACAACCGCGCCATTGACAGCATTCACCAGTTGGTATGTATTTACCTTCCTTACCCTCCGTCATGTTTATGGGGCTGGTTTGAATTCCCATCGAGTGAGTAAAACCCAGGCAGCTGAGACTGACAGAGCACTGCTTTATGTGTGTTAGTCGAGCTGCAACACTGGTGTTCAGCACTTCCATTCTTTTGGAGGGTTAAGTCTAATATTAAACTTTATTTTCTTGAACCTACCTGGGCAGTCGAGGAGTTCGTAGTGGAGGAGCATTCTTATAGGAAGAAAATTAAACAATATTATGGTTTCCCCCCCCCCCGCAAACTGCAGATTTGTATCCTGTAACTCTTCAGTGTGCACTTCTGGCCGCCATCATTTTGGCACTTTGAGTTGTTTTTAGGGAGAAGAAAAGGTTTCTCTGTATTTAGCATGTAGATGTTTCACAGGGATTTATCATATAGATTTACGTTTGCATGGGGAAATCTGTGGCTTATGGGTACTTAAATAATCCATATGAACTCTCCTGTGTATTGTGGAAGTGATCCATGGCTTAGGAATTTCCTTGCTTGTCACTCAGTTCAGCCTCTCTCTTCTGGGGGATCACTCTGGCAAAGCTAGAATGTAACCTCCTTTCAGAATGAATTTAACAAGCTTTTGGGTTTTCTTACCTCTAAAAAAGCTTGATCTGGAGGAAGCAAAACATCAACAATGAATCAATGTTACTATTGTGTTTAATTTTGAAATTATAGGTGGATTGTTTTTTCTGCTGTGCTTTGGGAATTATTTGCAGTGTGCAGTATTATGGCAACAAGACTTTTTGCAAGGATCTCTTTCATCGGCCTACAACTCCCCAAAACATGCTTGTTTGGAGTCAGGCATCTTCATGTGGATTTTGGTTTAAAACTAAAAATGTGAAGCTATTCAGCATTTGCAATTACTGTCTGAAATGGCCACCCTGGTTGGTTTCTTCTTGCCATCTGGATCTCAAATAGAGGGAGAGAGGTCTTAGGAGGGCTCCTAGAGTTGTCCTCTTTCTGTTTGTTTTTCCTTTTGATAAGGAAAGGTAAACATTTTTAAAAACTTTACAACTTGTATGTTTGGGGCAGGTTTGGTTGTTTTTTCTGAAGAAGAAAGGAAGCTTGATTTCCATCTCTTTCCTGCCACTCCCTGTTTGAGTACATACGATCCCTCCCATCCTAGGGTTCCTGCAAGAAAATAAAACTGCTCTTATGGTGACAGAACAGTCAACAGCAGTTCAGTGGGGATCAGGAAATAAAAACTGAGTAAACAAACGTTTACAGCTACTCCAACTTGTTCAGTATTAAGCTTTCCATTGTGGGTTGAATTTTACATCTCTTAATTTCCCCTTTACCCCCTGTTTCCTACAGGTATATTTGAAATTACCTGTTGGTTGAGGTGAGACAAAGTACAGAGCAGTTGGTGTTGCGTAATTTCTTTAGTGTTGTTCACTAGTTTTCTGTTTCCAGAACACCTGGGAGGGAATTTCTCTCATTTCTATGTTATTCCAACGCAGCTTTGGTTTTGGTGATGATCAGTTGTCCTCACCTTGGCTTCATTTCTTCTTCCTGCTCTTTCCTTCAGTGGAAGGGAACCACCCAACCGATGAAGCTGAACACTCGTCCCTCCAACGGGCTCCTGCGGCACATCCTGCAGCAAGTCTACAACCACTCGGTCACTGACCCGGAGAAACTCAACAACTACGAGCCCTTTTCCCCAGAGGTTTATGGAGAAACTTCCTTTGACTTGGTGGCCCAAATGATAGATGAAATTAAAATGACAGAGGATGATTTGTTTGTTGACTTGGGCAGTGGTAAGTGACAAATAAGTTTTTTTTCTTTTTTTTCTTTCTGCTCATTGTTTTTGCTTTTCTTTAAAAAAAAAGAAAAAGGTAAAGTTCATATTTGGAAAATAAACCAGGCCTGTGGGTTTTTTACAGGGTAAGCACCTTTTCTAGATAATGCCCAGTGATGCTCCTGCTTTTTATGACAAGATTAATAGACCAAAGGGACATCCCAGACCTTCTTCCCCATGGTGTTAGTGAAATGTCAGCCTCCAAATGCTGTAAATCCTCATTATAGAAAACTCTTGGTTTCTGTTGCTATTGGAGAATACATTTAAAAAGAAGAAACAATATTAAAAATGATGCTTGAGAGATAACAGTAGCAGTTCCATTTCTAAGGTTTCATCTATTTTCAGTGGATTCAGTTCATATCTGAAACTGTGAGATCTTGACCCCTCCCATGCCAGTCTGGAAAGCTTGGGGTGGAATCAGAAAATTAAGCAGTTTTTTTCCTTTGACACTTCTCAGCTGCCTTGTGAGATCCCATAAAAATTTCACTTCCAACTGCAGCTGCATTATCGTGATCAGGTCGGAGTCTTAAAAGGAAATAGATGGTTCTAGTTGGTAAAGAAACTACATGTGACTCAAACACATGTGGAACAGATAAACGGAGTAAGAAGATGATGTTCTTCTTTTTGTTTCTAAAATCTGGTTCAGAGCGGGAAAGAAATAATAAGAATTTCCCCTTTTGCTGGATGGGTTGTCAAGTTTTAGATGAAATATGTTTTGGTTTTGTGTTGGTGTGATGCAGGACTTCTGGGAAAAATACTATGTTTAAATATGTTCCGTTGTTAAAAACCATATCTACTTAAAATTTAAATTTGGCGATCTTCACCCCCCCCCCCCCAATTTAATATATCTCCGGTGATATTTTTTTAAATTAATTTTTTTTAACAACCCCCCCTTCCTCAGTGGAACTTTTGTCTGAAATTTCCTGTTAGAATGACTTCTGTTCATTTAGACATTTAGAAAGGCCTCAAATCTGACAAACTATTTTCCATCTGGGAGAAACAAAACTTGTCATAGGTGCTCGCAATTGTTTGTTCAGGAAGGTTAAAGGAGATGGTATCTGAAGTCCTGCTGGTTACGTAAGAAGCTCAAATGTTAGATGCTTTTACCCAATATCATCAGAAATAAAGGCAGGTATTTATTGCTAAACTCCCCACTTTAATCATGGAGGTTGACCAATAGTGTAGAAAAAAATCCAGTCTAAAATGGTTGAAATTGAGAAGTCTGTGACTGTTAATGAGCGCTGAAACAATTAAAACCAGAATGTTGTTGTTGAGTCTGTACCAAAGGCACAAACTTTCTGTAAATCATGATCAGTGTGGTATTGAGTGTGGTGTAAATGAAAACACAGTCACAGCCCATTATTTCTATCAGTAAATTTAAAGCCCTCCCAATAACTCCATGCTCTCGGGGGGGCTGAGTCCCCCCTGGACACTGTGGCTGCTGTGTGTGACATCAGGAATATGGGGCTGGTTGTAGGAGGGGTTTCTGGAGCTGTGCATCGTCGTTAGCCAGCTGAAATGACAATAATAGGGTTAATTTCTTGCAAAAATAAAAGCCAAAGATTAATAGATTAATAATAATAAAAGATTATAATTATATAGATATAATAACTTCTTATGCTGCGTCATGTGATAGCTGATGGAGCAGTGTGGTCTTGATTGCCCTTTAGTCTTCGTCCTCCTTCTTCATAAATAAGAAAAAGTGAAAGTTCTGCCTCAGATCTCTGATTGTCCGTGGTCCCCCATGTTCCCCCCCTGCAGAAATTTGTACATCCGTATTTCCATGTGTATAAAATATGCACGTGTATGCAACATGGGGATTGGAGAAATACCTCCAAACCAACCCAAAAAGCCCCAATAACAACCCTCCATGTTGTGCCAGATGACATTCTGTTGGTGATGGTTTAAAGGCAGGAATTCCCACCCCTGTGATTCCCAGTGCTCCCAGTCAAGCTGTGGGGAAGAACTTGTTTGGGGTGAGGGTGGTGAG
>BJBW01019643.1:0-15147 GCA_004320125.1 Scolopax mira | reverse complement strand
CCCCCCCCCCCCCCCCCCCCCCCCCCCCCCCCCGGTGCCGGTCACCGCTCACCTTCGGGGAGTTGCGCGGTCGGAGCGAGGAGGCGGCGGGAGCGGAGCGGGCGCGTGAAGAGAGGCAGGCAGAGCTCGCGGCGGCTGCCGCCCGCCTCCCTTCCCGCCCTTTATATGAGGCCGCCGCCGCCGCCGCCTCGCCATAAAAGGAAACTTTCGGAGCGCGCCCTTCTGATTGGTCCCCGCCGCGCCTCCCCGCCTCGTGCCGCCCCGCCTTCTTACACCCCCCCCCCCCCCCCCCCCCCCCCCCCCCCCCCCCCCCCCCCCCCTCATCCCCACTCCTCGCGCTCCCCAACCCCTCCGCGCGCGCCGGCGCGCCGCCCCGCCCCGCCCGACGAGCGCGGCAGCGCCCCCCCACCCCTCCCACCTCCCCAAAAGAGAAATATTGGGGTGAGGGGAAAAACAAATCGGAGGGTGCAGCACCCCATCCCCCCGCCCACCCCGCCCCGGGTCACGCTGGGAGGGGGGGTGTCGTTGCCCCCCCCCACCCCCCGTGTTCATCGTCGAGGGGGTCTATCCCCGGAAGGGAAGCACCACGACCCTCAGACAAAGCCCCGCGGATGGAGGGGAGGGGGGTGCGTGTGTGTCTCCGGAGTTCGCCCCCGGGCTGTGCGGGAGCGGGGCGGGTGTACTCCCCGCCACGGCAGGGGATGGGGGCACCCCCGGGGCTCCTGCCTGCAGCGCTGCCCATCACCTCTACACCCCCTCCCGGGGGGGGGGCAAACACCAGTAACCCCCCAGTTGGTCCCAGCAGCCCCGAGCGGGGACCAAGTTCAGTGCTGATGTCAGCAGGCGGCGGCGACAGGGCTCCTGCCGGCCCGGCGGCCCTTGAACCCGCCCGGGGAACGTGGCGGCCGCCGCCGGGTACCGGGAGAGGCCGCGTCCCCTCCGTGGTGGCCGGGACCCGGGAGAAGGAACTGCTCCACCAAGCCCTGATTGGGGGGGGGGACGGACACCCCACTCCCTCCCCGGGCTGGGGAGGGGGTGGGGGGTGTCACCACCGCAGGATCTTCCATTTGGGGGAATATTTGTTCTTTTCCTCTTCGATCCCGAATCTTGCCGGAGCTGGAGACGTGGCTCCTGCCCTGCTGTGTGTGTCCCCCCCCCCGCTCTCCGGTTGTCACCATCACACCTCGGCGTGAAATAAAGACGGGGGCAGCGGCCGCGGAGCAGCAGGGACAAGGGGGATTTGCATCCCCAGAGCGTTGCGCGAACGCTGATTAATCGAGTTAATTAAGCAGCCCTGTAAGTAGAGGGGCCACTCGCAATCTGTTGCCGGTTGGGAGCACGGGGACCTGGAGTGTCTGATCCCAGCGGCTTCAAAGCAGCAATGACTGGGGGGGGAGGAGGGGGGGCTGCGCTGAATTCAAATTTGGGGGGGGGGGGGAAATATTACTCAAAATGCCTGTTCTCCATGGGACACCCCTCACTCGGCATCGCCGGGGGGAGTGGGAGGGGGCTGGGGGAGCCGACCCTGCCATGGGGGTCTTGCAGCCTGTGCCGGTGAGCTCTTTGTCACCAAGAAGCTGCAGAGACCACCGTGAGGGTGAGGATGGGGCCTGGAGGATGGGTCCCCTCCCCAAACTCCCAGCCCCCCTCCTCAACGAGGCACCTGGCCGAGGGGGGGGACACCCAGGCATTATCACCCCCCCAGCATCGCTGCCTGCTGTGGGACAAACAAAGGAGGAGAGCAGCAGAAGGAACCTGCCAACCCCTGCTGAGATGGAGATTTGCAGTTACGTGGGGAGGTTTGGGAGGAGATGGGACACTGTGCATGGATGGGGACACGAGGAGCAGCCCTTTTCCATGGGATGGCATCCCCTTCCTCAGGAGCACCTTGCCCAGGAGCTGGTGGAGATACCCCAAAACCCAGCACCATGTCTGCTCCCAGATGGGTGCTTCGGAGGGGATAGTGTGAGGAGAAAGGACAGGAGCCACTTGGGCTCTACTGGACCACTCCAGGGCCATGCCTCATCGCCAGGGACCTGCCCTGCCAGGCCACCTTAGGACCATGCCATCCCCTCCATGCTGGGGATGGCCATAGTAATGGACTTGCCCCACCAGGCCACCTTGGGCCTGGTGATGACCACAGTGATGGAGCAGAGATACTCCATCAAACAGGAACTCTCCCCACGGGAAGCCCTCGGTGGAAGGAAGGAGACCCACAGATCTACCTTTGCGTGGTGGTTTCCTGTCACCTCAGGTGGAATCGTGCAAGATCGCCGTATCGCAGCTTCCCTTGCAGTAAAATGGGAGTCATCACTGTTAATTACCTACCTCACAGGGAATTAATTAATGTTTGTGCTCTATTTTGAAAAGACTGATTATTAATTAGAAGATTATACGTCAAATAAGGGGAGCCACAAGGCATGGGTATGGCCTTGATGGCCCTTGTGGGTGTAAAACATGGTCCACGAAGGGGCTGATAAGGGGTTTGCAGGAAAAGGCAGCGGGGACCCCTCCTACGATAGCAGTGGGGAGGTGGGTTTGGGATGGGGAACGTCAGCGGGAGCTCAGGACCGGGTGGGGAGGCCACCGTGGCTCAGGGGTGTCTTGGCCAGCTGGCCAGAGAGTGCATCAAAGGGATGGGATGCTCCTCTGCATCCCGGTGAGCCGGGCGGGTGGAGAGGGGCTGGGGAGCCACAGATGCGAGACAGCCCATTAAGTGGGGAAGGGAATTACCGGGCAATTAGCCTCTCTTGATTATCGAGCTGAATCAGAAAGCAATCAATCCGCCAGCATCCGGCGGGCAGCAACACCGGCCCCCGGCTCGGTGGTGGGGGTGGGATTTGGCTTCGGTGGGGATGGCAGGATGTGGCCCACAGCACACAGCCAGCCCACCGCTTCCTCCTGCCCGGAGACACTCCGATAGCAAAGCCACCAGCCGGCCACCACCTTCACCACCCAGACCATGCACGGTGCTGAGGGACCAAGCCGGCTGCGTTGGGCTGGGCTGGGGGGGCTCTGCTCCCCTGGGGTGTCGCAAGAGCCGAGGGGAGGGAAAGGGGAACTGAGCAAAGAGCTGCCATCGTGTTACCCTGGGGCACCCATCCCGAGTTCCCTTGTTTTGCTTCGTTTCTCCCTGCCCGTCCTTGGCGCTCGACTCGCCCCGGCTCTGGACAAAACTATCTGGGGGAGGATCCTCCTGCCCTTCTCTGGGTGATACGGCCGGGCTTGAATTTCTCTGCTTGTGGGACAACACGTTAGCTCTCCTTTCCAGCCCTTCCCCTAGAGCAGAAGCCCTTTGCCTACACAGGGATGGAGTTTGCCACAATTTAGGGGGGAGGGGGTCCAAATAATTCCCGCTTTTGGGGCTAGCTTGAATTTCTGCAGATCCCCTTCAGCACCAGCACCTCCATCGCTGCCCCCACCATGTGCTCAGGCCTCCATCCTCTCCCTCCCGCCGTTGTGACAATGAGGAAAGAAGTAGAAACTTCTGAAACCAGCCCCGGCTGCTTTAAATCACCCCCCTGCAAAAAATCACAGAGGTTTTTCGGAGTGTTGCCTTTCCCCTCCCTTCCTGCTCCCCGAGGGGAAGAGGGAAAGGCAGCGGCCACATCCCCTGTTTCGCAGGCGTGGGGACCATCCCAGCACCTTCCTCTTTTTCACTTCACTCCTTGCAGGCGTCAGCTCCACCGGGAATTTGCAGAGGGTAGAAAAACCTCAGCAGGAACCCCAGGCCCATCTCCTCCTTTGGAGGTGTTTGGGGCGGGGGCTCCTTGCAGCCCCCACCTCTCCCTTTGTGTGTCCCACGTTCAACGTTAAACCCTGAAGAAAAGAAAACCCTGACATTTTCCCCACCGGTTGCGTTGCATCTCCAATGCCATCTCCTCTCCAACGAGACGCAGGCTCTCCTCTCCCCCTCTAAGCACCCCTCCCCACTCTCCTACATCCCTCCCTGAGGTTCCTGCTCCTTTCTATTGATCCTCGAGCTCTCTCCGATGGATCAGTGCCTTTTGCAGAGAGAGATGAAAGCCTTTCCCTCTGCAGACCTCCATGTGCAAGGCACCCTTCTCCCCCGATTCGCCGTGGTGCATTGAGCATCTCCCCCCATCCCTCCACAACGGAGAATAAGTATATTGTATCACGCTGGGAAAACTGTTTAAATTCAGTGCTTTTCTTCTCTGGGCCACCGATAGACATCCCTTGTCAGGTTTTGCTGAGGCTGTTGGAAAGGGCACAGCCCTGCCCAGGTAGTGGAGGCAGCAGATGGAGGCACATGCCTGGTTTACAGCCTGCTGTCCCTGATAACAGGACGTTGCTGGAGGGGTTGCAGCTCTGAGCAGGGCTTCTTCTCCCCCAGTTTCCCCAGCCGTGCCTGTCCTTGCTACCTCCAGCCCCATCTCTCCGTGCCCCCCATTCTTTCCCCAGCCTAACCCTGGGGCTGTCATCACTGACGTTTCCAGATTGTGATGTTGACCCCAGGGTCCCCCTGCCCTCTCAGGCAGCAGGACACCAGGGGCTTGCTCCCAGGCAGGGAGCCCATCCTCTGCCCAGCTCCATCCTGGTCCCCAGCAGCCCTGCCACCCTCCCACCCTCCCTGGGCTGAGCTGGGTCGGCCAGGGCAGAGCAAAGCCCTCCCTTCCCCCACCAGTTCAACGCTCTCCTGGTGCTGTCTTGGTTGACCTTGACAGCAAAAGCCAGCGAGGCCCAAGCCTTGAATTGTTTTCCACCCAAGGTCATTCCCCAGCACAGCACGATTACACTGGGGCGATGCTCCCGGCCACCCCACGCATCTTTGCGGTCCACCTCTCCCACGGTGATGGGACAGGCATAAGCTAAGCCCCACACTGGCCTCTCTCCCCCATGGGAAGCTTTCCTGAAGGAATTGAGAACGGCCAAGCAGCCCTGCCCCTCCAGCCAGGCCCGGCGTCAGCTTCGAGGGGTATTTCCTCCAGCTGAAAACAGAAGGGGAAGAGAAAAAGCTGATGTTCCCTGGGTTTTCTCTGCAAGTCTCAGCCCCCTGACCCTGCTCACCCCACAGGCACCCCCTCCCAAACATCACTCAGTGACCCCCAGGATGCAGCCATGGGGGCTGGGGGGGGAGCTTTCCCACAAAGGATGCTCCCCAGGATTCGGTTACCTGGCCCACCAAAAGGCTCCCGCAGGTGTTACCCAGCTCTGCTGAGCCCTGGGGTGTATTTTCAACTGCTTCTTGATTACTTTGAGAATTGATTTTTCTCAGCTGCTGATGATAAAGGCAGGGAGGCAGCTGGATGGAGTTTTCTGCTCATACTGTACCTAGGAAATCAAACAGCTCCTGGGCTACCCAGAACGCCGGGAAATTCACTTGGATCTCTGTTGGCACTTTCCACCTGGGGGCTTCAAGCTTCTGGCAGAGGTGACCTGTCCCACCTCGGAGAGGGAAGGGAAGAGCACTGCCTTCGTTTTCCACGTGAGCAACGGAGCAGAGAGCAGGAATGCCCGTTGCCCTTGGTCGGGATGTCTCTCCCACCTGGGCCAGGTCATATAAAGCACTTCTGACCGCACGCAATTCTGCTTGGGGTTTGGGGGCACCATCCCCATTTATCTCATCGTGTTACACGATTCTATGTTCTCCAGAAACAGGAGGTGACATTGGTTTAGTGGTTAAATGGAAGAGAGGAGTCTGGGGCAGCCCTAAGCACCTGCAGATGGGGACCCCCCCCACCCTTCTGGGGGTCCCAGACCTGCACCCAGCTTCTCTGCCCAGTTGCTCAGGGAAGGCTGGGGTTTGCCCGTTCCTCGAAGGAGGGGTGCAGAGCCCCCCATCCCGGGCTGGCCCCCAGCTCTGTTTGCACAGTGGGTGCTGAGCCCTGACACACACAGCTCGGGGTGAGTGAGTTGGTGATGGAGGAGTGGGACCTGCTCTTCTCAGTGCCCCATCCTCTCCCTGTGCTCCTCTGGGTTAAAACAAACCCTCGGGGGTGATTTGGCCTCTTCAGAGCACTCAACCCTTTCACCAGAGCCATCAGAAAAGAAGCCCAGCTGCCATCTGTCTTCCCCCACCTTGGGTCTCCGATGGGGAGTGGGTGCAGGGAAGGAGGACCAGGAGATTCTCATCCAGTGCCGGGCAGATCCAGCTAATTCTGGCCCCCGTGGCAGGAATAACAGCTGGGTGACACCACTCATGATGGGTAGTCGGCAGGGGAAGGAGAGAGCCCGTGTCCTGCATGGGGTGATATGGCTCCCAGCCAGCCCCCCTGGTCCAGCTCTCAACGAGAACTGCAGCAAACCCAGGAAAAAGGTGATTTTTGCCAATACCAACAAGCTTGCAATGGCATCCTCCCCCCCCCCACCCCATTATCTGGAGGCCACCCCACACACAACGTGGGGACAAAAGGAAACCACCGCCACGAAGCCTGTGTGCACCCATTCCCGCTGCATTTTTTGACCCTCTCAGCCCGAAATTTCCATCCCTCACTTGAGACACTATTTCTACACGTGCTTTGTTTGGCTCATTTCACGCATTCCTGCTGGCAGGGGGTAAGACCTCAAGAGAAAAGCAAACCAAAGCCATGGGTGCCATGTGCTCTCACTGCCCTGAAGCATTCAGGGACCGTGCCCGTTCCTCACCATCCCTGACCTGGGACTAGCCAGGACACCCCGACGTTCATCCCACCACAGGCTGGTCCATGGGATGGAGATCTGGAAAGAGAAAGGGTGATGGGACTTGGGTGGTTTTTTTGCGAGTTGTCAGGTCTCTCCTGATCCCAAGGAGGACATCAAACCTCTGCTCTTGCCTGGCACCAGGGTCACTTTGCCACCCCGCTCTGCTGTCCCCTGTAGGCAGTGTGTGCACAGGTAGGCGTTGAGCCCCTCTGGGGTGGTAGAGGTGTTATCAGCTCTGAGAATATTTGAAAAATGCACTTAAGTCCCATTAAAACCTCGAGAGCTTGCAGGTGGCACTTACCAGAGCGGTGGCACCACCCTGGGGACTTCCCAGGGCCTGCCCTGGCCCAGCCATCCCCCAAGGGACCCCGTGTTGGCACACGCAGGACAGTGTATGAACACATCCATCCCTCCTTCCTCTGCTCCCTAAGAAACTGGGTTAAGATGTCCATATTCCTGCTCTCTTCCCATCCCCACACCAGAGCTGGAGCCGTGAGGGGTTGCAGAGGTGGCTTCCAGACCTTCTCCATCACTGGAGCACCACAGGCAGCAGACCTGCAAGAGAAAGCCAAGCAGGTACAGGGGCCACCAGAGCCACAGCAGGGCTCAGCCAGTGGCTGCTGTCTCTACAGCTTCTCAGCCCAAGGAAGAGGCAAATCAGTAAGAAGAAAACCAAGATTTTCCTATAGGAGCTTTGCAGGAGACAACCCCAGCCTGGAGTTCTCTTGGCCACCATACCTCTGTGGGTGGCTTTGAGATGGCTGCACAGCACTTTTCACTCCCTGGGAGCCCTTGTTCTTGTTTTGCAAGAGTTTGGGGGGAGAGGGCACAGAACAAGCAAGAGGAAGCCCCCAGTGACCAGCTGTGGTGCTGGGAAGGAGGAAGCCTCAAGCACGGGGCAACTCTGGCCCTGGCACAGCCTGGCAGGGCAGGGGGTATCCTTGTGTCACCCCAGCATTGCCCATCTTGCTGGGGGGGGTTTGCTCATCCAGCCCCATGGGGATCAGAGTCCCTGGATCCTACAGCCTCTGGGACCACGAGAGGTTTTCTCCTGCCCATCCAACGCAGAGCAAACTGCTCCACAGCCAAACCCACTTCCCTTCCCTTGGCTTTTCCCTCTGTCGTGGAGGTCAGTGAAAGGAGGAGACATGGGAAAGAGGGGGATCGGGACGGCGAGGGTCCCCCCCTCCTCACCCGGGAGCATCCACCCGTCTCTGGCCACACGTTTTAATTAGCACAGAGTGGCCCAGGGACCGACCTACCCAGCAGCTCTCAGCACAGCCCCCAGCCTGGGGAAATAAGCCTTAAATGGCAAAACCTGGCCCCGTCTGTGCGTAACCAGCCAGAGAAAGAGGCAGCGGAAACCGGAAACCAGAGAGCAGCTGGGGCCTGCCACCCCCCCGGCCCCCTCCCTTCACAAACCCTAAATTCACCAGGAATCCACCTTAGAAATGACCCCCTTCCTTCCTCTGCCTCGTCCAAGCGGTGGGGGTACCATCCCACGGATGGGTGCTCTGGATCATTCTGCATCCCAGATCATCCTGTACCCCTGGACCATCCTGCACCCCTGGACCATCCTGCACCCCTGTCCCCAGGGCAGGCACAGGGAGGGAAAAGGTCTTTATATTTCCCCCTCCCTCATGCATCAGCTCGAGGAACAACGACAGACAAGAGCACCCCCCGATCCCCCCACTGTCAGTTTTGCCTATTAACTTCCATACTCTGCAGTGAAAACGTTTCTGAGCTCCCTAAGTCTCCATGCACTGGGGTGGAAAGGAGCTTGGATGATGACCCATCTCCTGGGGATTTCGAGGTGCCCCCTCAAGTCCAGTTGCCCATGAAGGAGCCACCAATCTGCTTCTTGAGCCCCTCTGCAAGGCTTCTGTTCTCCATTGGGTTGTGGGCATGGAGAGGGGGGGGGATCTTGTGCAGAACAAGCCCACCAGCATCATTAGTTTCCTCCCATAAATCACCAGTCCCACCTATTCCCGGCATGTCAGAGCTCCCAATTTTTGCTTTGGGTGTTTTATTGCTCAGCCCTTTTTTTTGTTTTTCCTCTTTTTTTTTTTTTTTTGGTGGATATTTCTTGCACAGGGTCTAATCACACCCTGAGTGGGCAGTGGGCTGTCAGCAATCCACGCTCCTGGGGGGGAATTGGCGGGGGCCCTTCTCCTCCCCACCCTCAAAGGGGGTGGAAGAAGACCCCGTCTGTCGGGATACGGGCAGCGACTCCCCTTGCTGCAAGGGAAAAAAAACCTGCAAAGGGAAAGTCAGAGGGAGAAGTCTGCACACATCAAAAAGAAAAACCATCTCAGCAAAGTCACGATTATTTAAAAACCACACAGACAGTCGCCTCCCTACAGCTCTCATTCAGAGGAGATGGGTTTCTCCTCCACCAGGACTGGTTTCCAAGCTCACCAGCCCGCTGGGGATGAAGCTCTGTGGCAGGGTCCCCACCCTGGCTGGCTGGGGGACGGGGAGTCACAGCACCCACAGCCCCTGGAGGTGGGAGTGTTTCCTCCTGGAGAAGAAGGATGGAAACGACCTGGAAACTGGCTCCGGGGGGATTTAATCCCGTCTGATTTCCTCTTCTGTGAGCTTCAACCGAGTCTTTTGAAATTGTTTCCACTCCTAAATAACAAGAGATGTTTCCAGCCTGGGATACGTTCTTCTTCATCAAACAGGGAGGCACCAGCCCCTTCATCTCTCTCTGCTTCAAAAGTCCCGACACTTAAGTAAAATAGGACACAGCCATCTCTGCTGGGGATGGGACCCAAATCTTGTAATTCTAAGCCCAATTTTAACCAACAAAATGGGGCTGCGGGAGACCAGCAGAGTGATCCATCCCTGCAGCCAGCCAGAGCTTTGCTGTCCCAGGTGGTTGATTTTCACCATTCAAGGTGATGCCACCACCAGCAGTTGGCTGTTGTCCCACGTCACTGGGTGACATCCACGCTGCTTCCAATTGCTCAATCTTGCAGGAAAAAAAAAAAATCACAGAAAAATCAAGCTCTGAGGAGATGGAGGCCCCACAGTCTGCATGGGAAGGGTTTGCTCACCTCCAGCCCGTGTCTCTGTCGCTGACAGTTCAGCCCAGGATTTCTGCCATCGCTCACTGCAGCCACAGAGGACAAGGTGGTCCCTTCCTCTCCACCTCACCAAGTTGTCTCTCCTCTAACTTCTTTTCTCCAGGCAGATAAGGGGAAGGGGAGGTTCCCTGCAGCCCAGGTGCTGGGGATGCTCAGCACATTTCTAAGGCAGGTGAAGTTTTTTCCAGCCTGTCACAGCTGGGTCTGGGGCTCAGATCCCCCAGCCTACCTCCACCCTTGCTTTATTTCTAATATTTCTCATGCAGGGGGTGCATTTCTCATGACCAGCTCAGTGAGGAGAAGAAAAACAAAGGCAAAAAAGTTTTTTAACCTCCCCCCCCATCTTTTTCAAGCCTCAGAGAAGCTCAGCCTCTCTTGGTGTGTGAGCTCCTGGTCCTTGGAAGACCTCACTCTCCCTCCAATGCAGGCAGCAGAACCGCGCCATAAAAAAATGGATTCCAAGATTCCAAATCCAAAAAAATGGATTCTTCATGGTTTTATCTTTCTGCCGGTGGCTGCCAGGAGGAATCACGCTGCTCGAGGGGACCGGGAGGTATTTTTTTCCCCATGGGTTGTCTTGACCTGGGGTTGAGCGAGCCCTGCCCATCAGCCAAACCTGGCTGCCAGTAGCCACAGCTGGGCCAGGTGCCCACAGGGACTGTCCCTCTGTCCCACCGTTCCCACAGTCCCAGCCTTCGAAGGTTTCACCTTCTCCGAGGCGGAGCAGCACCTAATGACAAGCAAAGGATGGGGCCACACCTGCAGAAAGCCATTTTTGGAAGGACACCTGGGGAAGAAATGATTCCCATGTTGCTGCTCTGTAATTAGCATTAATTACTGGGGCTTGTGAAACCTCTTCCCCATTTACTCCAGGCAGCACCTGACGGAAACTGTGGGAATCCCGTCCGGCTGAGTCAGCTGGGAGCCTGGGAGGGGATGATGGGCCCCCGAGGGGTGCAGGGATGAGTCCCCGGGGTCCCTCCCTCTGTCCCCCAGCCCAAGGGGACAGGGTTTCGGCTCTGGGGGGGCTGCAGGGCTAGTTAAGACCCCAAAGGAAAACCACAGCTCATCCATCTCGCCTTTCCCAATGACCCCGAGGTCCTTTTGGTGACAACATCCTGGGGCTGGAGGACTCTTGGGGGCCCCCCCCCAACACTTTGAAGCATCCTGGCTCCCCAGCTCGTGGCAGAGCTCCCCAGCAGCGTGTTCCCTTGGGTATCTGCCTCTACCCCAGCTCGTGGCCTTCATCAACACCCCGGGGTGTTATCAGAGACCGGGGGAAAATCCACCCCAGAAGCCTAACCCCGAGCAGCCGCCCCATCACCACCCAATGGCAGGGCACCGCTGCCTGACTCACTGCTGCTTTATTTATTTTATTTATTTTTTTTTTTAAATATTAATGATTCGAATGAATCAGGACATTTCATCATCCGGAGCCGCTTTGGAGTCATCGCACCCTGCCCCAGTGACTCCTCGGTGGCCTGGGGCTGGGGACACATCCAGCCTCCCCCCCCCTCCCCAGGAGAGGAACAACTGCTGCAGCCTCACCCCCAAACCAGCAGTGTTTGGCTTCAGAATAAAATGATAAATCAAGAGGAAAAAAAACCCTCCCCACCCTCAGGGGTTGTTTTCTCTCCAGCTGCTTCCAGCACCTCAGGGTGCTCCAGCATCCTAGGGGGAGGGGGCAGAGGTGACCCCAACCACTACCCTGGGTGGGGGTCCAGTGGCACAGGGCATCACGACGAGGGTCCCAGGGACAATGCCTGAGTTGTCCCCTCAACACAACCATCACTGCTGTGATCCCCAGGCATGGCCATGGTCCCCCGTCCCCCCCCCCCAGCGTGGGACCCCTGTCCCTCCCCAGGCGTCCCGTCACCCTCCCACTTGACCTACCCTCCTGTCCTTAAATGGAGAGGTTTGAGAGCCCGTCCCCGGGGTGGAGGAGGAGGAGGAAAAAGGAGAATAATGCCAAGAATGCAGGACACAACGTGAGGAGCCCAATCCCGGCCCCCCCCCCCCGGCAGTGCAGGCTGGGGGCTACCGAGGCAGCCACCCTGGGTGCCAGGGGAGCCCAGCCAAAGCCCCGTAAACCACCCCAGCTGCTGGCAGGAAAGGTGCTATTTTTATTCTCTCTTTTTCTGCATTTCTCACCAGCTGGGGACTTTCCAGGGCTGGGCCGCCCCCTTATCCACCTTGACCCTGTAGACCACCCCCAGGGGTGTCCCTTGGCAGCAATGTGTCCCCTGCCATGCCATCACCTCCCAGCAACGTGTCCCTGGGCAGATGATGCCCCCAGCCCTGCAGCGGTGTCCCCGGGCAGCGATGTGTCCCCCAGATGCAGAGATACGTCCCCCACCATCCTCTCCCCCCTTCACTCCCACAGGACCCCCAGCCTAGAGGAAAACCAAGTTGGGACAGTCACGGGATGGAGCAGTGTCCTCAAAGGTGGGTGACACAGAGGGTGCTGGCAACCACGGCCACAGCTGGCACCACAGGGCCGGCTTCCAGCTGCTCGGGGCCAGCTTCCAACTCCTTAAAATAGAAAGTGAAAACATTCGGGTGCCCCATCCGGACGGGGAGAGAGGGGGATCCATCCCCACCTCCACCAGCCCCACACCGCCCCGGCATCTCACCACCCACCCTGCTCCCCAGCCACCCTGTCCCCAACCCGGCGGTGCCCGTCCCCAAGGTCAGGGTGGATCCCTTTGGGTTCTCTGGGAGAATTACTCCAGTGGCTCGAATCCTCCATAAAAGGAAAAACAGCCGGCAGGTAGCACTGCCAAACTTAGTCATCCCCAGTCCGGCAGCGTTTGCAGCTCCGTCAGCAGCAATTTCCTCCCCGAGTTCCCCACCGCACGGCAGGGAAGGGGGGGACGGACACACAGACACAGAGGGAGGAGCGGTTCTGCCTCGGCAAAACCCGTGCCCAAAGCGCCCTGCGCCGGCCACGACACACCGGGCTTGGCCCACGGCCACCACCGGACTCGGGGAGATGCCACCGTGGTCCCACACGGGGGTCCGGTGAAGGGTTGGGAAGGGGGAAATCCACACCAGAAAGCTTGGCACCCAAATCTCACTTTATGCAAAGAATTTGGTCTAGAGCCCCGGAGGTGAAAAACCACCTGGGAGCACTCGGAGTTTGGTGGGTGAAACGGTGAAACCGTTCCCTGCTCCATCACGGAGCCTCATCATTAATATAAAGGACCTCCAGCCCATCTGGAACACAGGGATGTGTCCTGAACATCCTGGTCCCCTCCCAGTGCTGGGCTGGCTCCAAGGGTGACTCCTGAGCTGGCCCATCCTTGTCCAGAGCAAGACATGGACCATCCCAGGGCACTCCCCCCACACACCATCTCCTCCAGCCCTGGCTCTGCCTCGATTTCCCCATGGAGGGAGGAGGGTTGAGTGTCCACACCGCCTCGGGGGGGTTTATAACAAGCCCTGGAGAAGCAACCAGGGCTCAGCACCTTCAAGCTCAGATCATCCCTGCCAGGGATTGCCTGTGTGTGTGACACATTCACCTGGGATTACATCAGGGGAGCAAATGCCCCAGGGTATGAAGGAGGAAGCGACATTTTTCTCCTGTGGGTCCCAGGAGGCAACCCCGACGTTGGTCCAGGTGGCCCTGTCACCCGTGCATCCCTTGTCACCTCACCACGGGGACATGACAGCGCCCAGTGGTTCAGAGCCTCCCCCCAACCAAGGAGCTGGGAGGGGACCGGGGTGGTGGCATCCCCTCCTGCACGATAGGGCAAACACCCCAAAATACTCATAGGGGGCCCCAAAACTGAACAGCTGACCCTGCCATCACCCCGGCAACAAGATTTCTGCTGGGTTCTCTCGCTCCATCCACCCCGGCCCCTAAATTCCCCTTCTGCAACCAGTTCCCTGCTCAGGGCAGAGGAACCAACCCAGCTTTACTGGGGGGGCAAGACCCCCACCCCATTACCCCCAGTCCTGGCAGTACTCTGCCTCCACCACCCCAGTAAGTGGTTCACCCCCACAATAAAACAGTGGGAAAATGTCCTGGTGACGTCCTGCAGCACCGAAGGCACATGTGGGGGGCATGGGGTGTGCAGTGTCCTGCAGGTGAAGGGAACCCCAAGAGATGGCCAGGGCTGCTTTGGGGTACTTTGTGCTTTTCTAGTGAATTTTTACAGTGAAGCGTGATCGGGTCTGCACCGGGGCCAGGTCCCATATCCCCCCCCCCCCCCCATCCACCTCCAGGGAGCAGTGGTGGGGGGATGATGCTGAGAACATCACGTGGGGCGAGGGGTCTGGGGGACCCACAGCCTCTCTTGTCCCTGCTCTGGGTACCAGGACCTGGCTCAGGAGCGAGGGTTACCCCATCCCTTTGTGAAATCACAGCACGGAGCCCCCAGCTTCACTGCTGGTGGTGGTGGTGGTGTTGGGGGGAGGAAAATCAGCTGGTGCTGGGGCACCCAGTTCCCATTGCTCGCTCCCACCCTGGGCTCAAACCCTGCAGCACCAGCTGCCAGCCTCCTGCTGAGCCCTGCCTGCAAGCGATGCGCCAGAGCAAGGGATCTGCCCCCAGAGAGATGCAGCATCCCCGGGGAAGAGGGGGGGAGCAGGGACACCCCTGCGGGGCCCTGCACCGGCAGCAAAGCCCCCACATTCCCTCCCCTGGGCGGCTTTTGTTCCTCTCCACCTTGTCCACCCCGTGGAGGAGTTCCACAGGCTGCAGCACCCGCTGCAGAGCTCGGCCGGGCTGCTGGGTGGCAGTGTTGGGATGCACACTGCGCCGCCGCGCACCCCGCATGCCCCCAGACGCACGCTGCATGCAGGGCTGCGTGGGCCGAGACACACGCTGCAGGCAGGGCTGTGCAGCCCAAGAGGCACACACATGCAGGGCTGCATGGGCCAATAGTCACTGCTGCATGCAGGGCCACACACGCCCCGGTGCATGCCACAAGCAGGATTATGCGCCCTAAGATGCACGCTGCATGCAGCACTGTGCACCCCAAGATGAATGCCACATGCAGGATTGCATGTGCCAAGATGCACATTGCATGCAGGGCTGCACGTGCCAATAGCCACTGCTGCATGCAGGGCCACACACACCCCGGTACATGCCACATGCAGGATTATGCACCCTAAGACACACGCTGCATGCAGGACTGTGCACCCCAAGATGCATGCTGCATGCAGGATTGCACGTGCCAACACGCATGCTGCGTGCTCCATGATGCATTGCTGCATGCAGGGCTGCATGCGCCAATAGCCACTGCTGCATGCAGGGCCACACACATCAAGAGACTTGTCACATGCAGGATTATGCACCCTAAGATGCACGCTGCATGCAGGATTGCATGTGCCAAGATGCACATTGCATGCAGGGCTGCATGTGCCAATAGGTACTGCTGCATGCAGGGCCACACACGCCCCGGTGCATGCC